>VUYV01000045.1:1567896-1773845 GCA_008711295.1 Anarhynchus alexandrinus
AGGACTTTTTACTAGGGCATGTAGTGACAGGACAAGGGGGAATGGCTTCAAACTGGAAGAGGGCAGGTTTAGATTGAACATTAGGAAGAAGTTTTTCACTTTGAGGGTGGTGAGGCACTGGAACAGGTTGCCCGGAGATGTTGTTGAGTCCCCATCCCTGGAGGTGTTCAAGGCCAGGCTGGACGTGGCCTTGGGCAACCTGGTCTAGTGGGAGGTGTCCCTGTGTATGGCAGGGGGGTTAGAACTCGATGATCTTCAAGGTCCTTTCCAATCTAAACCATTCTATGATTCTATGATTTACTTAGATTATTGTCCTGGTTCGAGGTAAATTATTAATTGAAATATTTATCTGTGCAATAGAAAACTAAGAGGAAGGAGAAAGGGAAGGCAGTTGTGCTTAATGAAGGAACTAGATTTGAAAAAGAAAGAAGCTTCTGGGCTTGCTAAAGGCAAATTGAGAGCATGCAGAAAGGGCAGTGAGGACTTTGGATCCTGTTGGTAATTAGAACGTCACAAATGGATGGAGCAGCACTTGAAGCTAAAATGAACAAGTCAGGTCATAGGAAAGGACAAGTTCTATAGAAATGTTGGGAGACAGCAGACGAAGAGGTGCCATGGCTTCACAGAAGAGCCCCACAAATAGTTGAAAACAGTAGAAATGGAGATAAAACTGATGCATGCACCACTGTTGTGTCCAGGATGGAGCCTGATCCTGTATATTTTAATCCCAGTAAGGTGTCTAGATCTCTTTGAAGACTTGGTTGTCCACCAGGCTTGCTTAGCTCATAGACTGCATGCAAAGGCAGAAGGAATTCTGAACTAGATTAGAGCACAACAAAATAAAAATCCATCATTAACAGAAATGGTGGAATCCTCATCAAATACAACAGTAGATATCTTAGATTTGTCCTTTTCTCATCACCAAATAAAAAACTCTAGTGAAATCTTTGGAAGAGAAATACAAGCAGCTGTTCCCAGATAAGAAAACGTAGAAAATTAGTCCAAATAACTGGGTTGAAAGAGCATTGTTGGTGATTCATGAGTACACTTGTAGAAATCAAACTAAATATATCTTTTCCACCAGAAGAAAGTTCCTCTACTGGCTACAGTATTCAGACAAGTTTATAATAATGCCAGCAGTTAATGGAATGCAAAAACACTGTTTAGGTATAGTGTTTGTACCACAAACTACTATCAGAATTCACAAGTTATCTCCAAGAAAATTTTATTCCACAAGTCAGAGGTTTTATGTTTATTTTTCTAAAGAAGTGTGAATAATGGATGTTGCATTTAGTATGTAGATCAATGAAACCTCATTTGCTTTGGGCTAATCCCTGAGTAACAGATCACAGTTATAATCTCAATCTCATAACGTACTCAGGAGCACATTGCCCTGAAGGCACTGGAACCCTCTACATCTCATCTATATGAAGAGAAAGTCACTGGAATCAGTGTCTTCATTGGTGCTTACAAAATACTGTTATCATGAGCTAGAAAAAATGTATCTGATTGCACAGACGGAATTATGATGATTTGATAATAAGAGGTTGTTGCCCTCATTACCATTAAAATCCGGCTAGGCTTAGTGACCTTTATAATTTGTTCTGTATAAAATGCTTAACTGTAATGATAAGTCAAGTATAAGCCAGTTGACAAAATATAACCCATATCGTGTTAGGAAGTCCATAGCAGTTGAACATTTCCATTTCTTCAGCAGATGTATTTTTGCGTCACCTAACGGTCATGAACATCAGTAAACTACAGGGAGAAGTACAAAATTTGCTACTCATTTTACTAATCTTCAGCTGGGAAATGGCAAAATGGAAACTTTCATATATTTTCTTATTTTCCAAATGTCTGGTTATGCTAATTCTGTGCTCAATACTTCGGGTAGAGCCTAAGAACTATTAGTTTTAAATATTGTTTTGACAATCACATGGACTGTGTAAAAATATCTTTAAAATGAGTGAAGGCTTATCTAAATTACTCTGGCTGCAGTGGTCTCCCAGGGAGTGCCTGGGGCACTGTATCACCCGAGGAAAGAGCTTGTGATCAGTCCCAGGCTCCCACACTGCCTCACTCTTCTCATCTTGGCTTGTCTGAAATGCCCCAGTTGCCTTGGCCCTCAAGGTCACTGAAACACAGGAGGTGGCCTGCTTCAAATTCATACCCTCTTCTTAAAGGCAGCATGGATGCAATAGCACTGGACTAGCTCAGGATGACTTGAAACCAATCCTCAAAAATGTCTCAGGAGCTATGAGAGTCCCCAAGCCCTCTAACCTGCTTTTTCCTGCGTGCCCATCTCCAACAGTGAGCAGCCTTGGTCGCTGCTTGTTCCAGCTTGGCCAGCCACAAACCAGGCCTCCTGCCTCAGTGGGATCTCCCCAGGCGCTGTGCCTGCTCAGAGGAGGCTCCAGAAGACAGCCTGATCTCATCTGAGTGCTTTGGAAAGTCCTCCTTTGTGTAGGAATCTCCTTTGGACATCTTTAAGGTGCACAGCACCCACAACACTGGAGACTTGGCATGAGAGAGACTTCTCCAGCCAGACCCAGGAAGGAAGGACTCTTCCTGGCTAAAAAAGAAAGAACTTTTTACAGTGTCCTGAACCCTTACCAGCTCATCTGTTGAACTGCCACAGCTGCCTGGATTTTTTGTATTTCCCAGGAACATATCTCTGATGAGGATGGCTGCTAAAATAGATCAGCAGAGGGAAACAGGACAACACATCTTGGAAGATGGCCTTTTCTCACAGCTCACAAGCATGTAACAAGCCCTGCCTGACCTCAGCCTGTGAGGTTTATACCTGTACTGTTTTTATAGCAATCTAACTCCAGGCAGTCAAGAAATTTGCTGTACAGAAAAAGCAGAACGAAGCCCTTTGAGCTCCATCCCTGATTTTGCATTCACTACTGAGAAGTGTTAGGGTATGTGTTTGCTCATAAATAAGATAACATTCTTGGGCAAAAATCATGCACAGATGTTTCATAGATAGGAAGATGTCCACTGGCATGAAAAATAACAACGATAGTAATCTTCCTGCTCAAGCTTCATTTGAATTCCTCCTTAAATTATGCTGAAACCCTTACATTATGCAATATTCCTGATAACTGCACCAAGCTGGGATTAGGCAGGCTCGTCCCAACCATCTGCCACTAGCTCTTCAGCTCCTTTGTGCTCTGAAGCAAGTTTAGATGTTTTAACCAGGATGAATGCTGATCCTGTTGAAGTCAGCGGGAGTTTTTCCACCAATTTCAGCTGCAATTATGCAGGACTGCCAACGAAGAAAAAGAGATGAAGGAATCCTGGACTCCCAGTCAGCTGCTGGGAGATGGCAAAAAAATCTGAGGTGGCAGCACTGGGATGTGGCAGTGTAAAAAGACAAAGACAAAGAGACCACTATGAGTATGCCACAAGGAAGGGTGCAGGAAGTTACCGACTTGCATCTCCCTGTGAAACAGTTAATAATTCAAATTAGCAAGTAACTTCCATTCTTCCGGTCACGAGCTGCAGAAAGACTGATGACGTTCAGCTATAGGGCACTCAGGAGTGTGAGAAGAGAGTCTTTTATATAACCCCGGGCTTATGTCTGCTAAATGCTTTATATTCTTTACCACTGCTCTGAGGATGACAAAAGACTATTTTCCTAATATTTTTTTTTAATTTTTTTCCAGTGCTAGATCAGACTCAGAGTTAGCACTAGAGGCCTGGTAGCAAAACAGTCTAGGGAAACGAAGGTTTCATCGTTATGCCTCACGCCATTTTTCCAACAGTCAACGGTTTTTGCCTTCTGATAGCACCACGTTTTGTGGAAATAAGTACTAAAAAAACCCATGCTGTCAAAGTCTTCGTGTTTTGGGAGTAAGTTTGTTCTCATCTTCTTATTCTTTACCTTTCAAATCTTCCTTATTATAGTAAAAATGGCAAATGATACATTTCTTTATAAAGTTCACGGTCTAATTGGAACTGATCCTACAAAAGGTCTGGTTGGAAGGAAGAAATTATCTGAGTCATGTCAAATGTCCAATAGCAGCCAGTAAACCTGAACAGAAATGGAACTACTATAAATTAAAGCAGTAGAGCAATTTTTGTCTTTGATCTGTTCTTCCTGGCTCCAGCATTTTCCTCAAAAGGGTAGCTGTTTTAAAGCTATTTCAACCCAAATGCTTTCTTGATCCCTTTTTGTTGGAGGAAGCAACTACAACACGGTCTGAGAAACATTACAAGGTACCATTGCAATATATCAACAGAATTGCAAGTTTATGTAATTTACCCCAGTCAAGTGAGTCTGCTTTTCTAAATTTCTTTTAGTTGTAATACTCTTAATCATATTATTGGCAGGGCTGCTAGCACTGCCTATTCTCATTACTCACCAAGATCCTGTTTTCAATGGGATAGGTCTTTTCTGAAATTGAACCATTTGGGCTGAAACATTCTATGCCAGAAGACTGTCTCGGCATGAGTTGGTGATTATCGTAAAGTAGTGCTGATGACTGTAATTTCAACCAATATCCTTTAGGCATTTCCAAGAAGGAAGATAGGGAAAAAATGTACCTCCATCTTAAAATCTCTGCTGATAGTTTTGGGGTTTTTTTTCCCCCTATTTGAAAAGCCCACTTTTTGGGGCAGGAATTGAATTTAGGCAGAAAAACTTCTGGAATTATATGAATTGTGCAGACTTAGTGGAAATTTGCCTGCATTTGGCCAGACCTAAGCCCCCAAAAAACTGTAGTTTTGATTAGTAGCTGTGAACAGTTCTATGTTGCTATACTGCATGGAAAAGCAAAAACATTTCCAATGACAACGTTTTTTTCACTGTGGTCCTTCTGGCTATGACTGAATGAAGAACTCAGGAGCACAGGAGTGCTTCTGTCACTGGATACCTGCCCTGTGACACCACTCCAGGTCAAGACCTCATCTCACACCAGTGCACCAGGCATCTCTTCCAGGTGTGCAGTGGAAGAAACA
The DNA here is from genome assembly GCA_008711295.1 of Anarhynchus alexandrinus. Lineage (NCBI taxonomy): Eukaryota > Metazoa > Chordata > Aves > Charadriiformes > Charadriidae > Anarhynchus > Anarhynchus alexandrinus. The sequence goes on from VUYV01000045.1 coordinate 1,572,862, forward strand.
ACACTGAAGATCATGAGATCCTCAGGAACAGCCATCAAAGTCATATAAACACCCTTTGAAAATAGGGCCACATATTGACCAGAGAAGAAAAGATATTTATTGAATCAATGATCTCATAGTGTGCCCTGGAGGAGGAATGGCTTTCTGATTGTCATGCTTAACATTATCTTTCTTTGTTGTGTGGTGACATTTAGAAGTTATGCTCGTTTTGGTTTTGTTTTTTTGGTTTTTTTTTTATTATTATTATTTATTTTGGTTGTTTTGAGGGAGAGGGTGTTTGTTTGGGGTTTTTTGTTGTTTTGGTTTTGTGTTGTTTTTTGTTTGGTTTTGTTTGTTTGTTTGTTTTTTAATAAAATTAACCCTTTTTCCTCCAGGTGCTTTTTTCTCAGATCTTCTAGCAATGTTTAGGTATACATCTGCTGCCAGCTATGGGAATTTATCTGCTCTACCTGTTCTGCTGCTCCTTTCTTCTACTGGTTTTGCAATTTACTTGAAGACTTTAAAATTCATGTATGGACATGCAGTGTTTGAAACTCATTGCTTTTTAATTTCCATGGCTACTTGCATTCAGAATAATAAACCAATCTTTGAATTAATTAGAGGTTTGTTCATAATTCCAAGACAAACTTTGTGAAGAAACAGAATTATTTTAGCCAGAAAATACTGTCTCTCAAGTGTGTGTCTTCTGAAATGTAAACATGAAAAAGAAGAAAACCTAATTGGCCAAGACTGTAGGTGAATATTTCAAAGGTTAATTTGTTTATATTTGCCTCTTTTTTCCAAATGTGAGACATGAATTACATGTGCAAGAACTGTAATATAATATAATTGTTTTCAAAAACTATAGACAGCTATAGATAGATAGGAGTAACCCATCTCATGTCTTTCAGATATTAGAGTTTAAAAAAAAATCTAGTGTGCTTTTAAAAGGAAAGAACATGTGAGAGGAGATGGAAACTGGGGAAAAACAAATCTACCTATGCATTTCTTTTTAATTTAAAGCATCAGTAGAAAGCTTTAATGGGATTTGAGGAGCTATTATCCCAAAAAATACTGTCACAAATTTATACTTAATTTCATTATATCATTTACCATCTGTGGACCTCAAAGCAATTTTAAGACATTAATGAAGCATACCGTAATGTACAACACTTTGCAAAAACTGTTACATCTATATTCTTGATGATGAAATGGAGGAGGTTAGATATACCCGAAGCGACACATAAATTGCATTGGACACTTGCAGCTCTTTTCTGCTAGCGAATGCTTTCATAGTCAAAGCCAAACAAACCAGACTAAAGAGGAGACGTAATGGGGCAGTGGAAGAGGGTAGTGTCCTTGTGTGCTTGTTTGGGAGATGACGGCGACGTTGACTTGGAGAGTCAAATGTGGAGGTTACTCTGGACAGGTTTAGCAGGTCACTGCGACCTCGTACCTTGTAGGACTAAAATCTTGCCACTAGATAGCAGTATTGCTTATCACTCGAGTTTACTCCAAGATGCTTGTCTTCTCTAGGTCCTTCCGCTGGCAAAGTTAAGTCAGTTGGCCCCCTGACCGTTGTATTGCTTTAGGTTGTCTGTTTAATTTACAAGAAGATGGATGAAGAGGTAGATAGTCACCAAAGTGACCTGGTCTGACTATTTTTGTAGGCCGCCTTTTGCATATATGGCAGCTCCTGAATATTGAATGAGAAGGCATGCAAACTGTGCATTTAAAATTATACAGATGCCAATGTAAACACAGATACATAGTGTCCATTGTCAAATGCTTTCTTAAAGAATATATTCCTTCTCTGTGTTTATATAGGTCTGTAGGCACACATATGAAATTAAAGCTGAATTTCTGACTTTAGGAAGCTTTAAGCCTCAAGCTTATTTTGGCTCTAATCTTCACAAAAACATTTTGGTTTTATTTTTTATCTCTATAGGTGTCTACCATTTGAGCGCCAACAGTAGAATCTGTAGGAAGAGATTTGCTAAGAAGATAATGCATGTAAATATTTGCTAGTTGCCTTTTATGACTACCTTTGGTAATATCAGTAAAGATGCTGTGTTTCACTGGCAGCTGGATTTCTGGTAATTACATGGACTCTTTTTTCCAGAAGATACTAATTGAATCTTTCTGAAGATGCTGCATTTTCTTTTAAAAAACACCTATAGACTAAGCATAGGTTTTAATTTTCTTATTTGCTAAAATTAGTATATATTTCAGTTCATTTTATAAAAAAGATTCTTGGTCTCTTAGATAGTTTTACTATATCTACCAAACATAATATGCCAATGTTTGGAGTCTGTAATAGTGACTGGGCAATATATTAAAGGCTTCAAAAATACATGGCACTTTTTTTTTTTTTTAAGACTATACAGCATAGTTCCCTTTTTCTTTTATATTTTTGTGCATACATGTTTTCCACTGTAATATCAGCAATTAGTTTTTAATTGAGCCCAACTGGTAGCATAGCTGTTGCTGAACATCATCTCCAAATCATCATTAAATCAGTCAGTACTTGATAGCTGATATACAATAAAAATGAGCTGAAATAAAGAAAAGGAATCTCTCTTTTTAAAGGCAAAGCATTGTATAGGAATATATTACATATGCAGACAGATATGGGTCTTAAAATATCCAAGGAGAGTTTCCTATTTTCTTTCAAGATTGGTTTTGCTCGTTTGGACAGTTTTACATCCTAAGGTTCACATACACTTGCAGCATTTTGAATGAACATGGGTAACTTTGCATGTACAGAGATCAGCTCCAAAACATGAAGGTGTTCAAATTCATGAATGGAGTTTTGAATGGTCTTGAGAAACATACAATAAGTACTTCCTAGACAATTCTTTCATTATTTTTATATAGTTAGGAAATACCTTTTTAAATAGAATGTTTGAAGTTACAAATGGCAAACCGAACTGATAAGTCCAGGAAGACATAATGCAGAAGGAAAAGTCCAAAAGTCAAGAGTCGTTTGACACCAAAGTTACATGTGACATTTTCAAGCGGTCTTTTCAGAGAAAAAAAAAGGACGAATGTTCTGCTCTCACGAGAGTTATCATCAATACATATGATTTTTTTTTTTTCTGGAAAATCTTATGGTGTTTTAATCCACAAACTTGTTTCATATAATACTAAAGATTACAATAATTTTATTTTTTTTTATCTCCTCTCTTCCACTGGATACCTCAGAGGTTTTTCAATCAACAAGTCAATTACTTTAATAAAAACAAAATGAGTTTATACCCATGTAATAACAGTGCTTGGAATTAGCACATTTTGAAACAAGGTACATTCATGTAAGAAAATGGCATTACAATAAATTTAAATAAAAATTCCATTCATGTTTTATTTTATTATTAAATGTAAGGCCCTGTATCCATATGGTGTGAAAAAGGAGTATTGCATTGTGCAAAAACCACGCTTCGAATACATTTCCATTGCAAAACTTTTCTCAGGTCTGAAAATATCCATTAGGCAATTCTACACATTGCTGACTGTTTCTGGCTGGAAGTGTGGGGTAAAAAGGTTAAAAACAGATGTCAGAGTCATTTGCAGTAGAATAGTGTATGTCTGCGGCTGCCCCAAAATGAAAAAATCAATACAAGTATCTTCCCTTTATAAGAAGCATCTAATCAATGAACGGTGGAGCTTTCCTCTGTTATTATGTTTCAATAGACATTTTTATCTCACTTTGGTGGAGAAAAAAAATCTTAACCTGAAGAACTGAGTCAAGTTTTAATTTTCAGTTCAGAATGCTGAGTGCAACTTTTTCACTTTTTTTTCATTACATCTGCATTTTATCAGTGACAGACCCTACCGGGCTCTGTGATTAACTGTGAGTTTGGCCTATTTGATCTTGACACTTACTGTGTTTTAAATCACTTTGTTTCTACCGAAGACTGACAGTGTCAGTTGATGAGTCAAAGGGAATGATGTGCCACTTCAGACAGATATGTGCACCCCGCAGTATTTCAACAGAAGGAGAGTTAGACTGTGGTGTATGTTTCAGTTTCTTTCTTCTTCAACTGTCTTGAGGAGCGTGGGTAAAAAGCATCTCAGCACTCTCTTGAAGTTCTGTCGGGTGGCTGAAAAATAAGTTAGAGAATGTAAGACTGAGTGGTTCCCAGAGTACCAGAGAAGCTGAAAGATGCAGAAACTTTATTTCTGATCTATGTAATTTCCTGTGAGTTGGGTTTGTGCTAACACACAGTTCATCCCCAAAGATACATCCGAGAGTGAGGAAGTCAGAATGAAACGTATGTTACCCACAGAAATTGGTCTGAGCACTGTGTCATCAGCAGGAGCCATGTAAAAACTTGTGGGCTGATGGGAAATGTCACTGCCTTCCAACCTCACAGCATGCTGTGACGTTGCGGATATATTTCGACTTAGCCCCTGAAGGGGCTGCAGTTTCCTGTAGTGTGCCCTCTTGGTGTTTCGCCATTGGAACTAGGAAGGCAACGGTCATCTTCTGATGGCCGTGTAGCTAATTGTGACAGCACTTATCACACTCTGCAGTGTCCCTAAACTGTGGATGAGCACCCTGCACTGCCTCATCGCTTCTGTCTCTTGCTACACACTCTGCTGTGTGAAAAAGTGGTGATACACTTGTACCAGCCCTAGCTCTGGTACACCACCGTGCTCTGCAGGGACAGTGACCCACCAGTGGATATAAAGATTTTGCCAGGGTTGTCTGTGGATCTACTGGCCTCATAAATTATAGTCCTTCTCTGTGCTTTATTTATTCTCTTCCTTCTGCCAGTTGAGATGAACCCTATTGCAGTACGCCCCAGGTGAATACCAGAGCATGCAGAGCTCAGGTTCACCCCTGGCTCAGGATGGTGCCAGGAGAGCGAACTACCAGGTTTGTCTTTGCCTTCAAACACACAGAAATCCAGATCACGTTAGAGATTGCTGCATTTTGGGGCATAGCTTGATCTGTGCCCTGCATATAGCTCTCATTTTTTCTTAAGGAGTTTCCATTTCTATGAAAACAACAAAATAGAGCCTTCTGCAAAATACAGTCCCAAATATTCAATCAGTTTACACAAATTGAGGGTACAAATTTAGAAATTAATGGTAACATTGGAGGAAACTGTCACATGGACCAGCTCGCCACATCCTTTGGTCACATAAACCCACTGATTTCAGCAAATACTGGCTTAAGTTAAGCAGCAATGCCTTGATTGTTTTTCCACTCAGTCAGAGCGAGCAAATGACTCACAGCAGTCAGCTTGACAAACAAAATCACGTTTTCCAGTCATGAATAATTAGTGATTAAGCTTTGATGATACATTTGTTTATCATCTCTGATTCAAGGTATGGATTGTGCCTGTAGAGCTTAGCCTGGGATTTGTCCACATGGCACCTCTCGTATATGTTGCTTTGTAAATGTGTACTTAGTAATTTGCTATTTATGCTATGTACTTAATTTACATTGTGTTATTTCTGCTCTCTGTTTGGAATACTTTTTACCTTTGGAAAAGATTAAGACTAGATACACAAACACCAGTGCAAACTGAGGCTTTACCAAACATTTGTGACATTTTAGATTCTCTCCTGATCAAAAAAATCATGATTCATGTTGTGTGAATAAAGTTAGTCTGAAAGAACATTAGAAAAAAGCTTGTTTTACTCAAACAGATGTTCACAAGCAGTTTCTCCCTATTCTCTTTTAACTGATTTTTGACTAAAAAATAGTCTTTGAAGATGAAAACATATGATTTTTTACAGAACGTGATTTGTACTTCAAGACAATTTCAAGAGGTAAATGTAAATTTTCTTCTTTTAAATAATGTTCTTTATAGAGTCCAATCTCTTCTACTTCTTATTCATCATTATTTTCAGGACATACAAATAAAATTTTAATATTTATGTATTGTCACTTGAAATTAGCTTTTCTCAGTTATTACTTCACAGTCATAATGAGATGATAATGTGTCTTTGTATAATTCAAGAGCCAGCTGGATGCTTCTTGTCCTTGCTGCAGTAGCCTGATGTTAATTCAGCCATTTCTTTTGATGTGAGGAGAGCTGTATTTGATATTTGCTAATTTATTCTATGTGACTTGTCTGTTGTGACATAGCGAGTTTGGATGACTGCTACTTCAAAATGAGTGTAGTGTGCTCTCATATCATTTGCCCCGTCTAAATTACCTCTTACTAAATCCCATTTAAGTGATCACAGTGATTTATCTTCCGTTAGACATATATATTTGTATATATTAACTATGTGTTTTCTCTCTTTCTCTCCATTTTACAAAATTCCAAACTATTAAAGACAGAAGACAGGAAGGTATGCAAACAAGGTTTTTTAAAACAGTAATTGTGGTTAAAGGAAATAATGAAGTGTACCAGAGGTAGATTTCAAATACAAGGGGGAGAGGAGAAAAATAATGCTTCCTGACATCAGGGTAATTAAGCATAGCGTAGGCTGAAGAGATGAAGATTAGAGTTAATAACATACCATGGTTGTTCCTTCAGCTTTATGTCTTTTCAAGCAGCCTTATTTTACCTTCTTGCCTCATAGTGAGTGAGGTCTTAACCTGCTGGTAATTCAATGTATTACTGACGGTGTCTCTGAAATTAGGAACTTTACAATATGATGAAAGGTGGCATAATCAGGTATTTAGTGAGGAGATAACAGAACAAATTCTTCTGTAAATCTTATCTGATGTATGTGCTTGAGTTGGGTTTAGAGATGGGATTTCTGAAAGTTTTGCTCTATTACTAAGTAGATTTTTTCAGTCTGTAGTTTGAATTGATGCTGTGAATTGGTCAGAATAAGGAAAATAAAAGATCATGTCTAAACTGTGAGATTTGGAAAAGCATGAAATTTTTGCAGCACTTCTTGAATTTGAACATTTTATTTTTTAGGTTTTTTTCCTGCTTTTCTTTTTTATGTTTTTTATTCCTTCCACTTTCTTTTTAAAATTTTTGCTTTTGCAAATGAAGGAGGATGACACAAAAGTTAGGGGGAAAGAATGATATATAAAATATTTTTAATTGCTTTTTTTGGTAGTTTATAATAACAAAGCAAACATTTCAAAATTGTTAAATGCCTTTTTTTAGTGCTCAGTTACAAAAAATACTTTCACTTTCTTTTTATTCTTCTACATGACCACTGTATTCATGGCTTTGTAGACTGTGCAGTGGTCCTTATTTACAGCTGTCAATTCATTGGTCCCCCAATATCCATTTTCCTGAAATCCTCCCCACAAGTCGCCTTAGCTTTCAGATGATGTGTGACAGGTGAAGTGGAGGAGCAGGACTGCAAGAGACCTGGTAGAGGAAGTCTTAATATGAAGCTCAGTAAGTACGGAAACACAGAGCCTATGGGTACAATATTTTACCAGAATTTGTAACGTCTTATGTTAGTGAGGCAAGATTATCAAGTTGACATCTTTACATTACATTGTCTCTTCTATGCAAGATCAGTAAAAAGGTGAGGTTTGTAGCAGTGGTTCTGGAAAGAAGAAGATACCAGATATACAAACCTTTGAAAAAGAAGGAAGCCAAGTGGCACAAACTGACCAACACTGAGTCTCCCATGGGTTCTACATGTCATTCATGTAGGTCCAATATACTATCATTTTTTGAGGGTGTTACGGTTTGAGAAACCCACAACAATTTATTGTCATTTAGACGACTATTCTATCACCCAATGACCCCTTCCCACGTGGGAAGGGGAATCGGGGAAAAAAACAGGAAACACAAGGGCTGAAATATAAATAGATTTAATAGAATAATACTAAAAATTAACATTAATAATACTAAAGAACCAGTATTGATCCCAATAGCAATATAAAATATACAAGGATTATACTCAGCCAATTCTATCAGAAGAAAGCAGTGCACTCCCAGCAGTGGACAGCAAATGTTGGACACTGTGAGTGCTACAGCTTCGGGAGGAAGGGAAGGGCTCAGGAGTCTGGCACGAGGGCAAGAAGTTCTCTGGGTCACTGCCGTCATAGGAGAGAGAGAGAACTGATCAAACTTTCTAATTTATATTGAATGTGACGTTCATGGTATGAAATAATCCTGTTGGCCAGCTTGGGTCAAGTGCCCGGGTCTCAGTCCTCCTCATCCCTGCACCTGGTGAGCTCAAAAACACTGAGACCTTGAAACTCACATAGCATAGCTAGCTATAAAGTAAATATTTTCACAAATTCAGACACTAGAGTCTTCTAAAAGTACAGCTTTCCCAAACATTAGAAGATAAATTAGTTCTGTGTCACTCAAACCAGGACAACGGGTATTTTAGTCAATTCAGATTTTCTGAGATGTGAGTAGCGTGTAATGATTTCTAGTATAAACCTGGGAATATGTGTTGCATGCCTTGGTGTTTGGCACATAGATGAATCTGGGTATTAGCGGGTATAAAGTTTAATGTTGGAAGACTATGGAAAGATCCCATTTGGGTTGTGTCTTGGCAGAGTATACCTGCATAGGGTATTGGCTCTGGCTCAAGCCCATGAGCCATCTGAGTGATAGTTTACGTGGTGGAAAACTATGTTAGAGAGTATGGATAACTAGCAGACAGTGCTTGAGTTTGCTCTCTGTCCCTGTTTTATCCAGCAGAACCTGTGTCACCTGTAAGATTATCTTAAAGAGACCTTCCTCCCAAGATCTATGCAAAGGTGCTGGGATAAAAGTTTGACATGTCTGATAGCACAAAACACAGTGTTAAATGTAATAATGATCTACAGGGCAGCCCCAGGAGGATGCTTCTTGCTTAAAAACCCACTTTCCCATCTTCTGGGGCTGCTCAGCTTACATCACCGGATATGGCTGCACCCCAAACTACCTGTGGCTGGGAGGGAATGATACATACACCAGACAATGAGCTTTCAGGTGACATGTTCCGTTTGCAGGACCACACACTGGGCAGTGCCTTTAGACGGAATTTGAACCTTTGCTCATTTGATACTGAGTACTTTCTGAATTGTTGTAACTGAAGAGCTGTGGACTCATGAAGGGAAAATAAACTTTTTTCTTGTAGTTTACTCGTGTAATAGTTTTAATATATTTTGATAATTTGCTTTAGGATTTTAAGCAACTCAGAAAAAATTTGTTTTGTTTTACATTCTTTTGGGGGTTATTACAAGCATATTTCAGCTCTGTCCCAATGTATTTTTTACCCAAAAGGTTATTTTTTTCCCCAAATTGCCAACCAGCATGTGCTTCTGAGATGCATTTTTTCCATCAAAAGGGTTTTATTCTCTTAGCATGGCAATTAGGTTGATTATTTCCAAGTGTAGACAGATCCAGTCATGCTAATGGAGTTAATTACTTCTGTCACATTAAAACGGTTGGGAGGGATTTGCCTAGGCAATAGCTGTGCCATTTGCCACAGCTGTCTGTGGGTTGGGAAGCATTGGACAGCCTGATTCGTACAATGATTAATGTCTAGAGGAACTCTGCCAGGCACCCAAAAGCCTTTATATCTTTTTTTTGAGATATTTGGAGAAAATTACAAATGCTGGCTTACTTTTAGAAAACAACAATTCGAGGGCTCTCCAAGATGTCTTGAAAACAGGTGAGCCCTCAACAGGGGAGCTCCCAATCTATTTGCCAGAAGCTTGCTGTGCACCATAGAGTGGTCAAAAAAGCTGCTAAGAAAACTGCAGAATGTGCTAGATTAAATAATGTTTTGACAAAAAAAACATGAGTAAATAAGAGATTTAGAGAAAAATTGAGAAGTTCTATAAAATCAATAGAGACAAACAAAGATTGTTCTGTGGACTGAAGGTCTTGATAGCAGTGCGGTGGGTTGACCCTGGCTGGATGCCAGGTGCCCACCAAAGCTGCTCTATCACTCCCCCTCCTCAACTGGACAAGGGAGAGAAAATATAATGAAAAGCTCATGGGTCGAGATAACGACAGGGAGAAATCACTCACCAGTTACCATCATGGGCAAACCAGACTTGACTTGGGGAAATTAGTTTCATTTATTACCAATCAAAACAGAGGAGGACAACGAGAAATAATAACTAAATCTTAAAACACCTTCGCCCCACCCCTCCCTTCTTCCTGGGCTCAACTTCATTCTTGATTTTCTGTTCCTCCTCCCCCCAAGCGGCGCAGAGGGATGGGAAATGGAGGTTGCTGTCGGTTCATAACACATTGTCTCTGCCGCTCCTTCCTCCTCAGGGGTAGGATTCCTCACGCTCTTACTGTGCTCCAGCATGGAGTCCCTCCCACCAGAGACAGGTCTCCACCAACTTCTCCAACATGTCTCTCCCACAGTCTGTAGTTCTTCAGGAACTGCTCCAGCATGAGTCCCTTCCACAGGGTGCAGTCCTTCAGGAACAGACTGCTCCAGTATGTGTCCCCCACGGGGCCACAAGTCCTGCCAGAAAGCCTGCTCCAGTGTGGGCTTTTCTCTACATGGGTCCACAGGTCCTGCCAGGAACCTCGTCCAGTGCAAGCTCCCCATGGGGTCACAGTGTCCTTCAGGCATCCACTTGCTCCGGCATGGGGTCCACCATGGGCTGCAGGTGGATATCTGCTCCACCATTAACCTCCGTGGGATGCAGTGGGAGACATCCTGCTTTACCATGGTCTTCAGCACAGGCTGCAGGGTAATGTCTGCTTTGGCACCTGGAGGATCTCCTCTCCCTCCTTCTTCACTGACCTTGGTGTCTGCAGAGTTGTTTCTCTCACATATTCTCACTACTCTCTCTGGCTGCAGTTGCACAGTTGGGTTTTTTAAACGTAATTCCTTTTTTTTTATAAATAATCGCTTCCTATTTTACAAGCAGATTCTTTCCAATAACAATTTTCAAAGAACCTCAATTTTTGCATTTTTTACCAAAATGATTCATTGATATCCAGGAAAACTCAATAAATACTACGGTTGATACAAAAACTTCTCTTTTCACCCAGTGCTCTCCAACCTAGGAGGAATGCCAAGACTGTTGGATCTCCCTAAGGATCATAATCCTCAAAAGGGAAGTGAGACTGGTAAATTTAGGAGAAATGAACCTGGGTTGTGTCTCTTATTATTATTGGGGAAAATATTATATTTTTTATAGAATTATTTTATATAATATAAATATTATAATAATATTTTAAAATATTATACTGCAGGAAAGGTTATTCTTGGAGACTGAAGTACCAGCTTTGGGTAGGTGTGCCAGTCCATAGTCCCAGAAACATCTACAAGGTGGTGAGACAGCGCCTTTCATAGGAAGAATAATGACCTGTAAGGCAATGCATTGTCTTTAAGAGGATTTGCAAACATGTCTCATCCTCTAAAGCTGTTAGAGGAAGAATGAGTCCCACTCTGTTTGCTGCAGAGTCTGTGCAGGAGCACCACAGCTATAAGCAGACAGATGTTACCTGGTATACAAGAACTATCAGGAGAAGAGCATGAGGCAGAGGTCTTCTGCCATTTACGACCTGCTGTGGCTACTCCTAGAATAAGCCCTGCTTCTTCTCACCTTGACACATCTCAGTCAATCCACTACCTGTGTCTCACTTACGTTTTCCATTCTTTCAAAATGCTGATGGGCAAGTTAAAACTACTGGTACTAAAATTACTACAAAGTGTAGTTTGCAAAGACTCAGAACTTAGTAGAATTTAGACTCAAACCTGGTTCTTTTTTCCCCAAAGCTTTCTTTTCATAGAGAAAATTGCTTGTATCAGTCTTTCTCCATTTCCTTTTTACATTGTTTAAAGAGAAGATTTTTTAAAATTTATATAATCTGTTAAAAATAATGTCTTCACTCCATATGAAACTGCCAAGCTCTGTTGTTCTCTCTTTCTCACACTCTCATTTTTTAATCACTCTGAGATTTCCGCTGTACCTGACGTGAACATTAGTGTTATTTGGCACGCACTCTGAATTTTATGGAGCACAATTTAATTTTGTATGTATTTCTTGACGAATGCTCAAATTGAACATTTCTCTTCTTCCTTTACTGCCACTTTTTTCTTTGCTGCTCCTGTGAGAGACAGATCCTGTAGTGACTAACTCCCTTTCAATGAAATTTTGAACACCCACAGATTGCCTTAAATCCAATGGAAGTTATGCCTTCAATATCTTGTTTTTTAAAGACTAGAATACTAGGACTTTTTTCCTTAAATGCTAACAGTAAGGGTGATGTGCCACATTAAAATTAAAATACCTTAAAATAATAGGTATCATGTGACTAAATTCATGAATATGACAGCATGAAATGTTTCAGCATTAGGTTAATTCAGCTTCCTTTACTTTCACAAAACACTTTCAATTTCTTTTGGTTTAGGAGAAAATTTTCAAATATAGAGCTGTGTATAAAGGCAAATGAAAACAAAACTATTTCACTTGTCTGACATCTTTCACTATCTAGATTCAGGGCATTGAAACAAAGAAGAAACAAAAACTGGCTCATTATTTCTAGAGATGTCAAAAAATCCATGGAAAGCAAGTTGCTTAAAAGTAGTAACATTTTGTTGGACTGAAAGTTTTTTTTCTGGAAATGCTTGCAAAACTGAGCAAGGATCTAGAACTTGCTGAACGAGGGAGGAATGAAATGACAAAAGATATTCAGTATGTAAAAGATGAGGTGGGTGGAAACACAAGGAAACATTTCTATTGTCTAGAGACAATAGTATCCTGTCAGTGTCTCACTTAATTTCATTCCTTACCAGGAAAGACTTCCAAGATCTACTCCTGACCTCAGGGTCACTGTTATGATTACACTGTGCTGGTTTGTGTTACTGGGCCATGAGCAAAACGCGTGCCTGGAAATACCTTTTCTGGCACCAGCCAGATAAACTGTTATGTGTCTAACAGTGGTTTGCTGGTGAAGCAGCTGTACCCACTGGTCTAGAAATCATGCCCATGGTGAGATGCTATGGATTTCTTCTTCATGCTCTTTATTTATTAGAGAAGGAATCTTAACTTTTCCAGTCAAAAGGACTTACTGCCAAAGGACACACTTCAACATCAGTGACATGCACCTGAACTTAATAAAAGCTGCCACCAGACCTCAGAAATTCTTATTAGCTCCATTTAATGGCAGTATTGTTTGAATCCCTGTCATATAGCAATATGAGAGATAGGAATTATAAAGTTGAGAGAATAGATGTACAAGGCTTTTCAGGCTGAGGGAAGACATTTAAAGCCATTCAAGATTCTCTAACAAAATGAGGCAGAAATAAAAACATATTTTTACCATGTCATTATTGGGCTACATTTCCAAAGACAAGTTGCAGAGACCAGAATGTGTTCTTTATATTACCTGGAGAGTTTGGAGGGAAAGACACAGTTTGGTCTATCTAAAGACAAGCTGTCCAGCACAAACAAATCAAAATTCCCTTTATCGTTTTCCATTTGGAACAAACTAATTGCAGTTATCTTAACTGTTTTCCCTGTGTGACTACAATTACAACAGCATAATGTAACACTGTCTTCTGACTTCCAGATAAGACTTTTCCTAAATGGTGTAATCCCATCATTCCCTTTGGCTTTTTGACAATTCCTTAAACTACTCTTGAAAAAAAATCTCGTAACTGACCAAAAATTAAAATAATTCCAGGACCACTTCCATTGAAAAAAGTTCCTTGTTTAAACATGAATAACGATGGCATTATCTAGCCCCTGCAGTCTAGATCCAGTCAAACAAAACAAAACAATAAAAGAGCTTTTACAATAATTTTCACCAAAAAATATCTTCTATTTTATGGAAATGTTTCCAAATTAGAAACATTTTGACTATCTCTATTTCTAAATTCTCTGAAGTACTTCAATTTTATAGGGTGAAAATGAAACAACTGTTACTGCTTATTCTGTGCTTCTGTTAGCACCCAGCTGTTTCCCAACAGCAGGGCATCTGACTTAGGGCATCTGATTATGACCATGTGATATTTTGCAAACTGAAATCTTTTTCTCCATAAAAGTGGATAGAGGTGGTAGCTGGACTCATGGGGTGAATATTGGTACATGCTGACATGCTTTATCACTTAATAATTTTTCTGTCCATTTTCAAGGACTTCCCGCTATAGTTCATGTTGATTTTTATTTTTCAGTCTTCAAATCACAGAAACTACTTGATCATGAGTGACCATTCAACAGTGATCATGAGGAGACCATTCTGTTCATTCTATACCTCTGAAGAGAAATTAATGTGCTCTCGAGAAAATTCTTTGCTTTAAGAGTAAGCTCAAAATTTCATGGCTAAGAACAAGTTAACACCGGCACAATTTTTTCATCATGTGGAATTTGTCAAGGTCTGCCCCCTCCAGTTATGTTATTTGCTAGATATTTTGCTCAGAAATAATCTTTAAATTACAGAAAAAAAACCCCACAAGTAAAAGCTGTTTTGACAGGAAACTTTCCACAGTAGAGAAGTTTGTCACCGAAACAGGAGGTGGCTCTGGAACTGACAAAAGCAATCTTAATGCCTTTAGCTGTTGTTCTAAGAACTCATGGGAGATAGGTGAAGTTCCATAAATAAGTTAAGTGCCTGCCTTTAAACATGGAGTTCATTCAGTCTGCCTTCACAAGCTATAGTTTCTAGATGATGATCTCTTTATCTCTCCTGCACTCTCTCCAGTCAATGCCCTTCCTGGAAAGGCTTCCCAGTACTGTTCCAGACTGCACACTACCCCAGATAAACCCCTTTTGGTGCCAACAAAGCAGAGAGATTTCTTCCCCAAACTAACACAAGAGTCTTGTCAAAGCATTCCAGCATTGTGTTTCCACTGGAAGAGTAGCACCTTTTTGGTACATCTTGAGTTTGTCATTCACGTCACCAGAAGACATTATTGTGAAGAGGAGCTGTCCAACCAGCTGTTCTCCAGCTCATGTAGGTGCATGCTTTCTTGCCTAAGAGTAGAATTTCACGGTTTTCCTTTCTGAATATCCTGTGGTTTTTCAGACCACTTCTGAATCTGCTAAGGTGAATTTAAATTCTGCCATTGTCCTGGCAGTTTCTCCCAGCTTGGCGTCTTTTGCAAATGTAATGAAGTTCCAGTAACTCATCACGAAGTCAGTAGGAAAAATACCGAATAGTACTCTCGATGATAAATATGTACAGAATGTCGATAAACTCAATTCAACAGAAAAGCATTAATAATTACCTTTACAGCACAATTCTCTGATAACTTTTGGACTCATTTTCCTCTACCCAGTTCCCATATTTTAACAGTTCTTCAGTTTTGACTATATCACTCTCCTTTGCTTATGAGAATTTCATGTGAGGCAGGGTACAATTCATCTTGTTTCAATTTAAATGTCTTCAATGCAGATGTCTTTTCACTCTGTGCTGCCTTTATAGTTCGCAGAGAGCAGGCACTTTGAGTGCACAACTCCTCTGCCCTGTTCTAAATAACTTTCTTAAGATGATGTGGATTGTTTTCCAGAAATTCTTATTTTTGTCCATTGACTCTGAAAAGAATTATTAAACTGAATGTGGGTGTCTAGACTGTGGGTGTCTACATATGGTTGCTTAAACTTTACCCACAGTCTCACAAGTGTTACTGAAGTCAGGTTACATCTATCCCCTGCCACATTTACAGAATCAGTCACAAAGGTTTGGTTAGATTGATTCAATTTACATAACGACAGAGACCTTTGAAAATCTGTTACAACTGAATTAATGGACTCAAAACTACTTATCATCTCAAAAACTATCTTAGGGATGTTCCTGCAAATATTTTGGTAACTAATGGTGTAAACATTATTAAGTATTAAAGACTCTCTTCAGACATACTTTTGTTCTTTAAAAAACAACTAGATTTTAGATTCTTTAACATGACATACAGAATTCAACAGAAAAGAATGCAGGAATCAAGAAAAATTTTAAAATTTCAAAATTACTTGTCCCCTTCAGCAATGAAGAAAACAAAATCCTACATAAAAGTTTGTTTCTCCTTGGTTATTCTCTCCCTTTCAACTTACTTGTTTCCATAGTTAAAATATGAGGGGAATTTGTAACAGTAATCTTAAAGAACAAAAAGAGGAGTTGGAGTAGATTTCATTAGGAAAGGCAGAACCTAGCTCTGGTGTTCTTGTGGATATAAAACAGAATTATGCCCTGAATGTTAATTCCTGCTCCTGCCCTGCTCTGTTCTCCTAGAAAATAAGTGGAGTACTTCCTGCTGCCAAAATATATTTTCTCTTCATAGGGAAGAGGGCAGAGGAAGGAAGAGGAGTGAGGGTTTCACCCTCTAATCAATCCATACCACAATGTTATTCTCGTAAAACTGGTATTAACATTTTATGAGATAGCTTGTATTTATACTTCAAAATAAATCAAAATATTTACTGTTAACAAATACAAAACCTTTACACAGTCAAAGTTCTGTGTCCACTTCAGCTACAGCAATTAATGTTTGAGAAAGTTACATATTAGCCTTGTGATGTGATGGCCAAAATATACAAAAAAGTAAGGTTTGTATCAGAAATGACATGATTTATTAGACCAGACTATTTATCTGGACAAAACAGACAAACTTTCAGGAATTTTTCTTTCTTGGAGTTTATTATTATTATTAACGTTAATATTTGCCCTATAAGCAACAGGCACATTTGTATGTGGTCACGAAAAATATATCTTTGAAAACTATACACTCTTCACAATAGAATAGTTCTATAAACCTTTTATAATTTGTTATAATAAACAGTACATAATGCATAGTACATAAAAATTTGGTGACAGATAAGCAATTGTTAACATAGTTTGTGTTATAATCCACTTACAGAAATCTTTATTCGATTTTTGGAGAGTGGAATGTGTCTGAAAACTGCCATGAAAACTTTATTTCCTTGTACATAATCTGTCAATAATTATAAATGCCTCCTAATCCCAGAAATACCAAAAGCTTTCCTTTCTGTTTCAACAAATTTTAGTGGGATTTTTGAATCAATTGTTGCAGTCCTAGGAAAGATTGTGATTTTTTTCAGAGCGCTGTTAGTAGAAGCAATTAAGCTGCCTATAATTAGACCTCGTAGATTTTTTTGCAGCTATCCAAACATATAGTTTCCAGTGATTTGAATGAGTCCTGCACAATTAACATCTTTGAGAATGCTTGCCTGAACTCAAATATTTTCTTAATATTTCAAATACTAAATTTAATAGACTTTTTGAATGTGTTTTTGATGTGCTTTTCCTAATCCTATCATTTGTTCCTTTTAGTATATGCATAAGAACAAAGAGAAGAAAAAAAAATAAATGAAAAATAGCAAAACGATCAAAGTAAAAAGATGATAAATCATTGAATGTCAGATTCATAGTGTTGTCACCCTCTGTGAGTGATGAGACTTCTATATTGGGGCAAGGACTCCCTGGTCTATTTCATCACTGAGAATAAAAGCAGCCTGTAAAATCAGCTTAGCTGAGATATCCGTTAGTTGGCTAAAACTGAGGGAGATTAATTTCACCCTAGCCTTTCTCTGCCTCACTTCCCTGTCTAAACTAGTGGAAAATGTAGTTTTCTACTGCCTCAATATTTGTACAGATGAGAAGTGGACAGGTCTCAGCTGAGCATGGCATGCTGCCTTTCTGGGAGTAAAGAGGCGCTTCAGTGAGCTTCAGGGAGCTGTGGTCTCTCACTCTGCTCCCTTGAGGTGGTGATTTGTTTCTGCTGAAATTCTCCAGCTTTTCTTACTTCCCTGAGCTTCCACTTACAGAGCGTGAAATGGCCCTGCACAGGGAGAAAAGACACAGATTCCCCTTCCTTATCTTTCCTTCTACAAGCGCTCTGATCTCAAAACCGAACCCTTCACGTGACCAGATTCTGGTACGTAATCTGCTGCTTTGTTCAAATTAAGTAATATTTTGTTTTAGAAGTTGTCTACAGGATTTTTTCCCCTTCTCTCTCTCTGTTTTTTTTTTTTTTTCTCTTTTTTCTTTTTNACCACAACTGTGTTGTCAGTTTTGACTCCTGCAGCTGTCAAGAGAGTAAAAGCTTGACTATGAAAGGAGATGGTTCTCGTTTCTGGGCAATCTGTTCTTTTAAAAACTTTGCATACTCATTAATTCAAAACCTTTCACAATTACATATATTTCCTGCACTTTATTCCTCTTTTAATATTTTTTCTTGACTTGAAAGAAATTCAATGTTGTGCAAAGCATTTACTTATTGCTGGGTATCAAACAGTTACCTATGAAACAAAAAGATCATTTCTGTTTAATACAGATAGCTCTTACTGTTTCCTTAGCAAGTAACATCATAGATTATTATCACAACTGAAACCGACATGGGAATGACGAGGCACCAGGTAATTTCATTGCTAGTCTTTTCTGCAGGAGATTGGATTCATACCATGCTGAACGGAGAACATAACATAACTTGCTTTTTGAAGTTCAATCCATCCATTCACATAGTCGAAACAACCATGTAGTAAAAAACAATTATCTTCACTAATAATTTATCTCAGAACAAAAAGGCTTGATTCTCACAGTGATCAGGGCAATCTTCAGTGCACACAAAATAAATACTTGCATATGAGTGAGAATAACTGAGTATGATCAATAAAATGTGTGGATTTACCTTTTTCTGCAGAGAATGTACAGTTTTTTCTATCATCCATTTCTCACAGGGAAACTTCCCTATGAGAAAGAGTGCTTGTAAAAAGAAAATTGTTTTAAGGCATTTTCTTATGTGCACATATGAATGAATTACAAAAGGACTTTGTTGAATGTCATGTAGCTAGAACTTCAAATCCTTGAAAGAGGCATACTTACCTAACAGGGCCCTGAGCCCCACTAGGCTTTTAATCAAAAGAGACAAAATATTTTGTCAGAGGGTAGCTTAAGTATATGAGAAAAAATGAGCTACATGACAGGTCATCCCTCCAAGAATATTTTAATTTTCGCTTGAGGTGATTTGTGCAGAGCTGGTTTTCCTCAAAGATCCGTAAGCCCAAGTGGACACAGCTGTGAGCAACCTGCTGCGGGTGGCTCTGGCTGGTGCAGGGGGGTTGGACTGGGTGATCTCCAGGGGTCCCTTCCACCTCAGCCATTCTGCAATATCTGTGGTTCCACCATTTTGTACCTGAAAACCATCACTCACAAAAATGTCTTCTAATAGATATCTGAAGAGTATCTTCTGTGGCTATAATACAACATGGGTGAAAGAGCTTAAGGTGTGAAATTATATTTTGGGGAAATGTAATTAAAAGTAAAAAGCAAATGCTTGGTAGTGCTAACTTATTATTTTTACTTGTTCAAGTACATAGACTGAAGACTGTCTCCAGAGCCATAAATTATTCCTTGTGAACAGAATTCTTGGAAACATCCTTGATGAAATATTTTGAACTGCACAGTGAAGGCATCCACATCTTTTCAATAGCAACCAGAATCTTTAAATTTCATTGTTCCCTGAACCAGATTGGAACAAGGTTCATGAAATAGGAATAGGAGAAAAAACTTTAAATCTTCAGATAGGCATAATATGTGTCTCAGGAAAGCACTCAAAGACATCATCAGCTTTTGCATTTGCACTTCAGCCTCAGCACTATCTTAGTATGGTGGCAAAAGTCTAACCTCGGTTTTGTCTTGTAAAATGATATGAAGTGATAAAGAATGTTATATAGAGGGAAGAGAGGCAAAACAAGGAAGACTGTTTTCTGAACTCACACCATTGTCTTTAAAAACCAACATTTGATGGATTTTCTTTTCCACTGGGTTTATGTCTACACAGATAAGGACATTTTCTGGTAAAGCCATGACAGAGTTTGGCCTTATATACAGTTTGAAAACCTGCATATATATTTATATATGACTGACCTGAAAGTACTTTGCATTCCACGTAATAACATAGGGATGATCAGGACAGATATTTCACCATTTGAAGCTAGATGAAGAAAAACATTCATGTACCTTACGGACAATATTTGAAACAACACTAAGATTTAAAAGGAAAGAGATTAAAAGATTACTTCTGGGATCAAGGTATTCTTCAAAATCCCCAAAATTTCAAAGTACTGTGCTTAAAATTAATTGGCTAATTTTACTAAAACTAACAAAAGCAGACACTATCTATGTGGCAGACTCCACTGTGACTGCTCACTGGCTCACAGCCTTGGGGGAAGAGTAATGCCTGGGATGTCTCACCATAAGCAATAATCCAACAAAGGTACATTTGCACATGTTGTCCAAAGTGAACTATCAAAAATACCTGGGCAATGACAGCAATATTTTCTTATTTTCCTAGTAGTATCAGCAGGGAAATACCTACCTGTAACTAGCAGGAGATAACCACTGACATCCATATATTCTCTCTTATATCTCCAGTTATGAAACTTGAGCAAGTCCGAGATATTTGTATAATTCAAGTGTCCAAAGACTTTTAAACAGTTTTAAACTATTAACTAGTCAATATTCTATCATTATTTCCCAACACTAATCATCTGCCTTTTTTATCCCTTTAATTTAACTTGTAAATTGTTTGTACCAAAGATAATCTTTCTGCTTATAATTTTCTTTTTTCTTTTTTATTTTTTTACAGTGTCTGGACAGCAAAAAATGAAGAATTACAGCTGTTTAAATGCAATGATAGTGATAAACACAACTAGAGTTATGTCAACAGAGACTGAATTAGAAAAAAATTATTCTGTATAGTTTTCTACTAAGCGATTAGAAAGAAAATCAATATCCAGACATGGTTCCATAACCATTTCCTTCTTTAAAAGCATTTAATATATTCTTTCTGAATAGCATATTGACAGACACCTGGATCATTGCATTGGACTTGCACAGCCACAAAGTCATATGTAGACAACATGCATTGTCTTACATCGAACTCCAATGAAGAAAAGTGAATGGATTAATATTTCTCCTTTCCTGCTCTGACATTCAAATTAACTAAGGTCAAACTACCTAATTATTTTAGAAATGATCAAAGTGCACAGTTTTTCATAAAGATAGACCAGTTTGGATGGATTTATTATTGTTATTAGAGCTATATCTTAGTAAGAATATGAAGATTGCCTTTACCCTGGTCAGCAAAAATTTAAAAAAATAACTTTTAAAGTTAATGATATATGGTCTTTTTTTTTCCCCCAACAAAACTGAACTGGGCTCCATTTCTTTGGTACTTAATATATTATCAATGGTGGCATTGTTCTGTTTGCCATAAGCAACAAGCTAAGAACCATCTGAATACACCTGTGAGCATTATTTTATCTTGTGAACAGCATGCTATATTTCAACTGCCTTGTTTCTTGCAGTCTTCACTATAATTGTCTCTTTTTTTTTCAATTAAAACAGCCTTCTTATTTCATAGCTGATCTCTACAAATGAACAGCTTTTTAAAGCATTTAATTTCTAATTTACTTTTCCCCAGTGAAACAAAAAAGTCTGTAATTGTCAGTGAAGGTTGATAATACCTTGTGTAAGGCCATGGCTGGGGAAAATGTTAACTGGCTGAAAAAAAAAAAAAAAGGGTGTATGACCTCTCTGTGAGAAGGAAGGGCTTCTGTTGCTGCATGCCAGTAGACCAGATCTGGAAGATGGAAGGGACTTTAGAGATTTTAACTCTTGACCAACCCCAGGACTTACAGTGATAGTGATATAAAACAGCATTACATGCCAAATTTCTAATGCTAGTTTGCTAGTTTGTTTCTTTCTTTCTCAGAGGTTTCTAACTCTCTATGGTTTTAAAAAACAACTTCTTCTGCACTTCAGAACGCCCCCTGTGAAGCCTGCCTGCCTCAGTTGCCAGAGGGGTTAGGCGAATGTTTTGAGCCTTGAGCCAGGGGTCCTTGATCACCTCGGGGAAGCCAGGGACCCAGCTGGCCAAGACTGTAGGTAGTCCTACTTCTCAAGAGCTAGAAATTACCTTTCATAGTGTGTGTAATTACATACAGCAGAGAGCACATGGAATGACATTAGTACTGGGTGTGAGCCAAGAATTCCCATGTGAGTGACATTTACCCTTGCGTTTGGACCTCTCAGTAGGATACACCTTCTTTACAGCATGAAGGGTAGTCAGCACTGTAGCTATTTAATCTGCCTCCGCTCTCACCTTTAATGTCCATTTTGCGTGCATTAGGTCTGCCTTAAATCCTCTCCACAAGGATGTAGGGGATGACACAGCATGCATAGCAGAGGAAATTCAAGACTAGGAAAATTAAGCAATGTAAACAGGATTAGAGGATGAGAACAGAGCCAGAAAGAGAAGCAAGGAAAAAGATATCCTGTTCTTCTGTCCTAACCATTAGAACTATCTCTGTCTTTTTATTGCAAATTAGTGTAACTGAAGTGTACTATTAGACTTAGACTGAAGTGGCACAATTGCAGCATAATGCGGACAGTCTTATTGACTCTTGAAATTCTTTTTTAACTATAAAAAAGGTATTAAAACCCAAAGTCTTCATTTATTTTCTGTGTTGAAGACCAGTATAAATTATATGCCTCAGTCTGGATTACAGTAATTTAAGCAGAATGACATGTTAGTTGTACATAAGTTG
Organism: Anarhynchus alexandrinus; assembly: GCA_008711295.1. Lineage (NCBI taxonomy): Eukaryota > Metazoa > Chordata > Aves > Charadriiformes > Charadriidae > Anarhynchus > Anarhynchus alexandrinus. The sequence goes on from VUYV01000045.1 coordinate 1,595,261, forward strand.
TGCTAACTGTCAAAGGTCTGTACGTGATACCTTTAATAGCAGTGTTCAGTGAGCAGAGCAAGCTCAGAATGTGGCTTTAATTCAGTACATTCAATAATTGACTAAGTCACTGATTTGATGCAGGTTATTTTGGCATTTGAAATTACCAGGAAAGGTAAACACATTCATAACTGAAAGAAAGCTGTATAGAGTAACCATTTTACAGGAAAAATTGGAGATCAGTGACGAGTGGCATTCCTCAGGGGTCAGTACTGGGACCTGTACTGTTCAACATCTTTGTCGTCGACATGGACAGTGGGTTGAGTGCACCCTCAGCAAGTTTGCCGATGACAACAAGCTGTTTGGCGAGGTAGACATGCTGGAGGGGAGGGATGCCATCCAGAGGGACCTGGACAGGCTGGAGAGGTGGGCCCAAGCCAACCTCATGCAGTACAACAAGGCCAAGTGCAAGGTCTTACATCTGGGTCAGGGCAATCCCAAGTACAAATACAGGCTGGGCGGGGAATGGCTGGAGAGCAGCCCTGGGGAGAAGGACCTGGGGGTGCTGATTGATGAGAAGCTTAACATGAGCCAGCAATGTGCGGTCGCAGCCCAGAAGGCCAACCGCATCCTGGGCTGCATCAAAAGAAGTGTGGCCAGCAGGGCGAGGGAGGTGATTCTGCCCCTCTACTCCACTCTCGTGAGACCCCACCTGGAGTACTGCGTCCAGCTCTGGAGTCCCCAACATAAGAAGGACATGGACCTGCTGGAGCGTGTCCAGAGGAGGGCCACGAGGATGATCCGAGGGCTGGAGCACCTCTCCTATGAGGAGAGGCTGAAAGAGTTGGGGCTGTTCAGCCTGGACAAGAGAAGGCTCCAAGGACATCTTATTGTGGCTTTCCAGTACCTAAAGGGAGTCTACAGGAAAGACAGAGAGGGACTCTTTATTGGGGAGTGTAGTGATAGGATGAGGGGTAACAGTTTTAAACTGGAAGAAGGTAGATTTAGATTAGATATTAGGATGAAATTCTTTACCGTGATGGTGGTGAGATACTGGAACAGGTTGTCCAGGGAAGTTGCAGATGGCTCATCCCTGGAAGTGTTCAAGGCCAGATTGGATGGGGCTTTGTGTAACCTGGTCTAGTGGGAGGTGTCCCTGCCCATGGCAGGGGAGGTTGGAAGTCGATGATCTTTAAGCTCCGTTCCAACTCTAACCATTCTACAATTTGATGATTCTATGGTTTCACTGTTGTCCTTTTTGCCTTTCAAAAGATTTGGTGAATGTTTCCTACTTCTATCCATATGAGAAAATGGCAGCAACAAAATTTTGTATGTTTTTACCCTTTTCTTTTAAGGACTTCTTAATATCAACACTTCAATACTTTAAAATACCCTTTGTAAAGTACAGTTCATTGCTTTTCTTTTACATGATTAATGAATGTCTATGTCAAAAGAGTCATATATTCCTTCCTCATACTGTTCATTTCAAGTGTGCTGGAGGTATATGTAATTTAAAGCAAAAGTCAGAAATGTCTCTGGTTCTGGTCACAGTCATTGAGAAGATAGAGTTGTTCACAACTTTGACTACTTTCTAGTCTAATATTTTACCCTTAGGAATCAGAAATCAAGTGGTAAGGGTCAATCTGATAACATGCTGTTGCTAAATTGTGTTTCACTTTGTAAGTGTATTTTTAGTCAATACTCTGCAGGAAGAACCCTGACTGATGTTTCTATAGATACGGTAGAATAACAACTTTATCTTTCTTGATTACAAAGCTCAATGAAATGTCAGACATGTTTGATCCTCCACAGCCTTGTACATTTTTTAGTTTTCTGCTTTATTCTGATTCAGTAGCATTTTTCACAGAGTTTAAATAGGTCACGGAGTTTAAATAGGTATAAATAACCCCACAAGACTGTTGGAAATCAGGGTCTTTTATGCATAGAGTGTTAAAAAGCCGTTTGTTAGGCATGTCTGCAGTGAGCTCAAAATCAGTTCATCTTTCAAATTTCAGGGGAATGAGAGTATACATTGTTAAATCAAGAAAAATGCGAGTAAGCATGGAAATGTAGCCAGGAAAATTCTCATTATGGAACAATGCACAGACATATGCATTTTAATAAGCTAGTAGCAAGCAAACAAAAAAGTTAAAGATAGCAAAATGGAATAAAAGTAGTCTCGAGGATGTGTCTATTTTACATTCTTTTTTAAGTATGCTTCTCACACCTTAAGAAAGTTATTTCACTTTTCTGGTCAGTGTTAAAGTCACTGTTGTTTGCCTCTAGGAGATATTACCAGGAATACCAGAATTTTTAGTTCTAGCAGCAGTGCTGGTGTTTGATAAGCATCCTCAGGAGATGGCACACAGTGCCAACTCTTCTGCATTCAGTCCCTGTGATGCAGGCATAATAACACTAATTTTAAGACTAGAGGCACCTTAAGCATCATGTTAGCAAATATTTGATGTCTTTCTTCTTAGACTTACGTATTGTAGCAGCTGTGACTTAAAAATTGTCTGTAGTCCTAGGTTTCAGATACCTTGTTTCAGTTTTAACTCATGAGTCTACCAGAAAATTCTTTAACCTTTAGGCCTTTTTGTTCCTGGTTACGTGTTCAAATTTCACGGGTATTAAACTTAAACATACATTTAATCCACAATCAGCTTTATAAAGAAACTGGTATGGTCATGTCTCCTGTGTAAAATTTGATTAATTCTAGATTATGTTCACTCCATTTCTCCTTTTATTCTACCTCCAACTTCACGACTTTTCCTCTGCAACTTTTTCCAGAGAGTCTGAAATTATTCCTCATATTCAAAAGGTACAGTAGTTAAATCTTCTCTTCTGTGTTGCAACACAAACTATTTGCTATCTTGTCTCCTTCCTCCATTTAAAAATATCAAAGATTAAGCACCACAGTGTTGAAAGATGTCCCACTGTGACACTCACAACAGAAGAAGATCCCCTAGAATTCAATAAATAAAAGACATTTTACATTTAAGTCAGTTGAGACATGATCGTTGGTAGTTATAGAAGTAGGCAAGGGTGGTAGAGTTTTACCAAGCCAAACTCAGTGGGTGTATAGATAACAGTGTGTATATAAGTCTCTAAGCACTGTATGATTCAGTCTGCTGTTCTTGTCGCCTACTTCATCTCACTCACTTTTTTTCTCCCCAAATGCTCAGTGTTTTTGTTCAAAGAGGCTTCTTTCACCTTAGTGCTCCATCAATGCCTGTTTTCAGCCAGGAGCACAAAAGCGTTGCCTGCTAAATTGCCTGCAGCCTTCCTAGCGTCCCTCTTAGAGCAGACCTGAAGAGCTCCCTTAAGCCACAGCGTCTCCTTTCTTAACACCGTCTCTCAGTGTGTATGAGCATTTGTTTGGGGCACCTGAGCCATGCGTCACACTCCTAGCAGCCGCCCCTCTGTTGTTAGTGCCACTCTAGTCAGCAGCATCGGAGAGGACATCACTGATCAGCAGGTCCTGTTGTTGTACAGCTCCCACGTTTGTTGCGGGGGATTTCTGTCACCTAATTTTACTTTTCTGAAAGTTTCTTCTGACTTCCCTCCAAAACACGGGATCCTCTTTACCAAGGTTTTTTAAACCTTTTTTTTTTTTCTCTCAATGATTTTTTTGCAAAGTTAGTAAAAAATAACTCCTGTAAAGTATGTCCTCACACGCAACCCAGTCCCTCAGTTGGAATTTACATGACTACTCTGGGATTATTTCCAGAGCTGTCCGAACATCTTCTGATGTTTTTCAGCTGTGTTTTAAGGTTTCAACATTTGAGCTACACTGAGGAAAACATATCCACTGTTTAAAATTCTGCAGTTTCAGTATGCCCAAGGCCTGAAAAATCTGTTCTCTCATGTCACTAATAAAGTTTTTATCTTCCTCTCGTTTCTTGCAGCTGCTTCAATTGTTTTGCAGAAATTTAAATCTCTCACATTCAAAAATTGCTGTCTCTACCTGTGCTTCCTTCATCTTTTCTTTCCTTTGGTCCCTCTCCGACTTTTCAATTCACTCCTTTTCCCCTTTTAAGTCCTCTCCCACTTTCTTCATATGCTTTTTAAGGTTAAGTTTCAGCATAGGAACAATCTTTCCCATTCTCTGCACCACAATGTGTGAAGTCTGCTCTTTTTTTATTGTTTTGTTGGAAACTAAGCTAAATACAAGAAAAAAGGTTGTACTTCATTCAAGCATTAGAGAACCGTTAACCTGAAACAAATGTATAAGGAAAAGAAAGAAGTAAGACCATTTTAAAATACGGTTAATATTCATTTCCCTGAATAATGGATACATTGACCTTTAAAGAGAGTTGTTTCTAGACAGTACTGTCAGCTTTTCATCTTGTTTTCTCTTTATACCTACATAATTCTTTAAAATGCAGTTGTACACCTGTGCTCCGCTACAGTTGCAGCACAATTTCCCACTTTTAACTTTTTGTTAAAGATCCTTTCATTTTTTCTAAAAGTTCCTTTTTAATGAAAATTCTTTTATGTGCATTAAATGTCACAGCAGATTCAGGAAAGAGGAAAAGCAAAAATTAATATAAAATGCATATATATGTGTTTACAAGTCATGTTAAGATTCTGTCCTCTATACTGAATTCTTTATTATAGGCTTTCCCTACTTTCTCTTTTTCTTTCTCTTTTTACTTATTCAGAAATCCAGAGTCCTGAAAAAGTGTTATTTAGCTTTCACAGTGGGTAGCTGATTTGAGAAGTGAGGTATGTTGGCCTTTACTTTTGTTGTGTGTTCTCATCTAACTGAATATTCATTGGAAGTAGACATTTATTTTATGATAATCACATGAGATAGAACTGCAGGTTGGCCCAGAGACCTCCTCAAAAAATTACATCACAAGGGGATTTCATCTGAGCTTCAAACGTACCTTAAACAAAACATTTTTGAAAATGTCTTATTTTTCTAGTCTTATTGGAGTAAGAAACATATGAGAACATCACATCATCTAGTCTGACCCTCTATACACCACAGGTCCATAAGGTTCACACAAATACTTCATAATACATAAAGATTTATTTAAGCCAGATGTTTCAGTTCTCAAATTATTGTAGGTAGAGGTAAAGACAGACTAAAGCACAATCAGTGCCTTAGGGTTCTTCACAGTTGGAAAACTGTTCTGGTGAGATGATGCCAGCAGGCAAATCATGTCTGACACAGCAATTCTTCTTCCTTCTCTGTTTCGTTATACAATATCTACCAAGCCTGGGAGAAAATGTCCTTATTTTGCAAAGCCAGCACCCGGTCCTGCCCTGGGTGAGTTATGCACTGCAGAGATTCTCTGTGTTGCACAGTTGACCAATGCTACTCTCTATTCACCTGGATTTTATATATATATACATAACGAAACAGAAATTGCTTATTTGATTTCTGTCCATTACTTTGTCAGATCAATTTCAAAAAGGCTGACTGAGCTAGAAGCACCAAGACCGGAGAAAGACATTGCCCTGGAGGCTGCTCAGGAGGGGAGGGGGGTACAAGGTGTGATGGGCAGAATGGCACAATGTGGAGTTGAGATCCACCAGCTCCTGTGGGTGGAGCTGGTGGCCAAGGGTGGCCAAGGCTAAGAGGCTCTGCAGAGACTTAAGAGCCTCTGGAGAGATTAAACCTATATCTATATTTGTGGTACCAGACACTGCATTGAGCTGGCATGGAGCAGTCCCTGTCTGCCCAATCAGACTCTCTGACCCTCTGAAACAGGGTGGCTGAGTCCAGTGCATCTTTTGGGAACGGCCTTCAGCTGTGCTGGTTCTGGAGCCACACCTGGGGTTTGTGAGGGACGGCCTTGGTCAGCACAGAGCACCATCAGTGGCTACTCCAGCAGTATGATTATGCAAATGACTGACTCCCGGTGGCCAGGAGGGTTCCCTCGAGCTGTATGATGTGTCAACGTAGGCTCAGCCTCAGGGACTGGAAAGGGTGACAGGGTGAAAGAAATTCTCTAGGTAGCAGTTTGCTGCAATGTGGAAGCTGCTGTGTAACTCTGTGGAAGCCAGGACATGCAATGCAGGCTGGGAGGGAGATGTGTCAAGTTCAGTAACTTTATTTTTAATTTCCATTTTATCTTCCTTATTTTGAGTTTTTTGTTATTTCAAAAGTGTTTTGTTCTTCATGTATTAAAATTTGGCTTTTTATATTTAAAGGCCTTTAGACTTTCTTTAGAAACTGCTATAGGAGAGACAGACTCACATCAAAGCCCTGTCCAGCTGGTCCCAACAATCTCTGTTACTTGAGAAAGACACAGAGAAAAAGACAAGAGAAGTACCACAGACAATCTGCATACAGGAGAAAATAAGATTTTTTCCTACTCCTGCCAGAACCCAGTTGAGTCCCAAAGGGTAAGATTCAAAACTGTTTGTCTAACAATGCAACTTTCTATTTTTTTCCAGCAAGATACTTTCTCATTAGAAACAAAGGGCTGTAGGATGGTATTGAAGTTTTTTTCACTGGTAAGAGTAATCTAGGATTTAACTTCTATAGCCTTTCTTGTTTGGAAAGAAGTTGAGAGAAACTTAGGGAGGACTTACCATCAAACAGAACGGTTTATGGCATTTAAAACAATCCCAATCCCATGTTCCATTCCTTGCACTAAAAGTCCAGCTTTACAAAGGGCCAAATTAATTCTGTTTAGAGCATAACACTTTGAAGCTTAGAGCTTTTTAAAAAATAATGGGCTATGCACTTTTAAATTGTGAGTGCCACAGCTTCAAATGACTCTGAGAAACCCATATTCATGATTTGAATATTGTTTGGTGTATCGCTGTTTTGAGTCCTAAAGCCTAGCTGCAAAACATAGTGAAGTCTATAGGACTCCTTTTCCTGACAGGAAAGACTTTGATTAGACAGTTTCACAGACAATATGAAACTTTCAAGAAAATAAGTCTTAAAGTGCCTTAAAATATTTTTTCTTGCATTTCATGTAAACATTTTTTTTTTTTTAATGTGAGTGGCTAGCGATGAAAAATATCTTCTAAAGATGGCACATTCTTATGTGTAGGTGTAGCTCTGCTTGGATATTTTTGTACTTTGGTAATATTAATCCTATAAGCTACATTTATCATTTATGTCAGTGTTGATCAGATAGCAGGAATGAGGTCTGTGTTCCTATTCACCTCACCAAACTTTCATCCACTAGGGAATAGAGAACATGCTGGGAGACAACTCACATGATAATATCGGCATCTCGATGCCAATGAAGCAATGAAAAAGAATTGAAGATGACTTTGAATTTGCTGCACGCCTGAAGGAGTAAGAAGAGAACAGGAACACCCAGTTGGACTGCTTTTGTTTACAGCAACACATTTTAATTATGATTTACAGTTGCATAGGAGTTCTGTTCCATTGGATAAATAGCAATTCGTCAAGATGAAAAGTAAGTTCCTTCTATGAAATCAAAATAAGCCTTTGAAAAATCACTGTGATAGAAATGGATTTTCAGACTCCTTAGAAAGGAACAGAAAGAATCAGGGAGTAATATAGAATATTTATGCATGATGCTTCTTTGGGACTTATACTTTTAGAGCATCTCTTGAACTATGTTACTTCCTTAATGCTAACTAAGCAATAAAGATTTAAAGCAAGTGGTAACATAGTCTTTTATTATGTCTTTTTAATTCTTTATTGTTTATTAATATAAAAGCATCTTAAGATATTACAGCCTTATAAGTCTTCTTTCAGTCAGATTTTTATTTTCAAGGTTTAAAAGCATTTTCAGGCTTGTTCCATACTTCAGTTACTCCTGGAAATCCTTTAAGATCTGCTTATTATGCAATTTAGTTTTACGACTGTGGAGAACAAATAACTATTCATTATTTGTCATTGTGCTAATGCAAGATGGATTAGTAAATATTACTGCCAAATCTCTCCAAGTGTCAGTGTGGGAACTATCCAGATGCAACTGAAGTTAATAAAAGGCTTTCTGTTAACTTGAGCAAGAAGCGGTCTGAGTCCTGACAAAGTAAATGAATTTAACTGATTTCGTACTGAGATGGACTCCTCCTGCTGAGGGACCCGATGTGCCAGTGCAGTGCTAACCGGGGCCTCAGTGGTGCTGCAGGGTTGGGAGAAAGGCTTCATCAACGCTCACCACTGCAGAATTTAGGCTCTCTCACTGATCATCTGCGAGCGATGGCATTGAAAAAGACCCTTGCATTTCTTTCTCCCTTCTGCACTAAAACTGCACAAAGTCTGCTACTTGTTGCTTCTTGCAGAGCTATTGCAGTTCCCAAACAGCCATTTAATTTGTATGCAAAACCTCTTTTCTCTGCAGTAGTTTCTATAGCTAATTAAACCATGAAATAAAAACCATAACAAATGCCTGTGGCCCAATAAAGTGGCACACAAATAAAAATCTCACTCTGCTCAGAACATAATTTCTCTGAAGCGGGCTGCATCTCAGCAGCCCTGTGCAACCACGCAGCTCTGTAACACGATATTGCCATTGCTACTGATGGGCCACACGCTTCGTAATGAATTTGCAAAGTCTCGGGACCAAGGCTTGACAGGCATGCTCACAACAAACTTTTCTTGACCTGCTGCAGCTTTGTCTTACTTGTTTTAGCTGTGCCAATAATTTTGGTAACAGACCTGATGTTTTTGGCTAATTTATTTTTACCATTTTTCTATGGCACAACCATAGGTTTACATAGGTAGCAGCAACTAGAATTTTTCTATGTAGAATGAGATATTTATGACTCTGAGACAATGACATGGTGTAGAGAAATACAGGTCTGGTACAGGGTTGTTGAGTAGTGAAGCCACAGGGTACAGCCCAGAGGAGGGCAGTTATAGGATCATAAAAGATGGGGCACCCACTTCATACTGGAAATCCCATAGCTATAAACAGCTCACCCGTAGTCAGTTAAAAAAACTGCAGGACTGGACAAAACTGGTTTTAAATATCACAAAGAGAACAAAGAAATGGTATATAGCATATGTAAAAGGCATCATAGTTAGATAATTCAGGCATAATGTAGAGCTGTAGATCAAAGAAGAAAGAAAAAAGGCTTAAAAGTACGATAGCAAACACACAGAAATTACTCCAAGAGTATCCTAAAATGAGGAAAAAGGAACTATCAAAATGAACATTATATACCTCCCAGAAAAGGACTCCAGGTGCTGGCAACTTGCTGTGGCACCTCACCACTGTCACCAGACTGAAACCACCAATGTTAGGACCCAGATGAGCAGAGGAAGGGCAATAATAAGCACCAGGAAAAGGTGTGGAAGCGAAGAAGTGTATGTGTAAAACTTGTAACTGTATTGTTATTTTTTCTTTTTCTGTAACATTCAGGCCTGGACTAATAGTGACTAGATTCTGAAGATTTCCACTATACTAACAGTAAATTTTTGGCTTTATGTATATATATATAATATGTATTTATGCTTTGTCCATAAACAAGATTTTGAGTGTAATACATGCTCATGTCAATAACAAAAGGCAGTGATTTTAGTGAGGTTCAGGACTTCACTCAGTAGACCAATTTTATCCTACCCCAACCTCCAATTTCTGTAAAGTTATGCAGCAATGCAGTTCAGCCCAAAATTTCTCTCAGTGTTGTCTAAAACCTTTTTCTTTTTCTCCTGTGGCAGCGCTTCTGTACCAGTTTTAGTTGCTTCTGCCCCCAAGGCCGGTCCCAGCTCCCTTGAGAACCAGTGGCATCTGCCACATCTGGCATGACACACCTCAAAGCATGGGTGCGGCACATTGGGTTCAAACCTTGACCTTCCATTCATCAGCAGTCCCAGGTACTTCTAGAATGACACAGAAGCCCCCAGGCATCTAATAGAAAATTACAGGCTGTTACCCTGTCTGCATATAAATCTGAGTCTCTGTCAGGATTAGGCATGAACGGTGATTTTCATAGGATGTTAGGAACTGCTTCTCAGAAATTAGTTTTTTCTACATTATTAGTATTAGTTTGTTCTTCCACAATTTATTTTATTTCTACTTTACTAGTTTCCATAATATAATATATTTCTGGTTTATGTTAAGGATTCAGGATGTGTCTAATTTAACATTGTTGTTAACCTCAATTTTTTTGCGAAGACAGCAAAAGTCTAATCTTGGAGCTGCATTTCAAATTTGATTGTTTATAGAGCATCTGTTTTATTAAAATTGGAGGCTCAGAGAATGACAGCACATAAACTAATATTTCTTTCCTCCCTTATTTCCCTAGTGGAAGGAATGTGTTTTTCCACTTCAATTAGTTTTCAATCTCCCTCCTGCAATATGATCAAAATGTTTCATGCTGGCCAAATTATTAGTGACAACTGAATGACACATGAAGAGTTGTATCTAAAATGTGATTTAACAAACTGGCTGAGTCCTAAACACAGAGCAGACTGACTTTCAATGGACTAGTTCAAATTCATTCCCAGTATAATGGGAAAACTAATTCCACTATTTTTCAGAATGCTCGACAGGATCCTTTAAAGTCTATTTTTTTCTGGTTTCTCAACACCTTCCCTAGCTGACTTGCTCCATTGCCTATTATCATACTTGCTCTAACAAGCAGTAAGTCAGTAGAAGTTCCCTTTCTCATCAGCCAGCCCTGAGCAGTTTCCTAGTTAGTAAGCCCAAATCTCCAGGTCACATCGCAATACAGATTTTTATTGTATTTTCTTTCCCAACTCTCTGGGTAGCTATCCTGGTGGTTCCTGCAAGAACTTGTCCAGAGTACACGATATTGAAGAGAAGTCTGTGCTAAGATAAAGCCAGTGCAGGTCAGAGAACGGAGTTGCAATCTCAAATGCTTTCCTAAGTGTTAACTTATGTGTTAATTGACGGAGGGTGAGCTTTTCATTTCTAGTTCTGAGACTTCTTAGCTAGCGAAAATTAGTGGTTAAGATACATCCTATAATATCACAGCTCAGTTTTGTTGCGTAATGGAACATAAAATGAAGTTATAATGAAATAAAGGCAACTGTTCAGCAGAAATATATGCATTTAGTAATTCAGGCCATGTATTTCCATAATGTGCACACAGCAAGAGTGGGTTACTGTTGCGGGCTTGTATTGAAAGCAAAAGAGCTTTTGGTTTTACAAGAGTGTTTTACTGTCAGCAATATATGTTTTCTCATTAATAGCTGTGATACTGGGAATGTCTTTCACCCTTATTTCTCTAATCCATCACTTCTGAGCTAACCTGTTAGCCAGAGAAAGGAGTTCTCAGCAGATGCTATGAGTCCAATAAAAAATGCATGTTATTATAAACTCACAGATGCCAGAGTGGGGACAGAAGGATGAAAGGAAAAATAAAATTCTAAAAGCCTCAATAAATGCATATCTTTCCTATTAAAATCTTTTAAAGCACAAATACTTCTTACCTTGCTTGTGTTACAGCAGGTTATTTCATAAGTTTTATGAATGTTGGTGGGTGGACTGTTTCTGTGTTGTAATTTCCTTAAGCTTTTCCATGGTGGTATGAAGTATTTGCAGTACAGATAAGAAAGCTTTTCTGGAGCTCTCTGTTTTGCAGCGTGAAATACTATTTCATACCCTGTTCTTGCTGACACTAATGGGCAGCTGTATCAGTCTGTCATGTGTCCTTTCACACCTAATATTCTGTGCTCTAACTAGAGTTAATCTTACAGACCAGCAAAGCAATAGCAGGCTACTATACAATAGTTTAAAACGTGATTTGAATTTTATGCTGCCTTCGACGATAGTATACAGAAGTAGAAAAGCCACTGCCCCAAACATTAAGTCAGTCATGGACTGTATCCTGCCCTTGGCAACAGCAAAACGGATGCTTGTAGAAAGTACAAGACTGAAGACCAGTAAGGAGCAGCACTTTCTGCTGTGGAAGCTGCATCCAGACCACTGCATTGAAGTATAGACAAATCAGACATATAGCCCATGAACTGGCCTCAGTTTTCTTTGGATCTCCTTATACACTGATCTACCAAAACATTCTAAAGCAAAAAATTTGTCAAGAGCCATGTTGGCTATATGTAACAGGATTTCCTGCCCTTCCCTGTAAACCTGCTGTGGTACCTTTCACTTCTTATGTATTGAGACACAGCGCAGAAGCATTCCCATCACCTCCTCAGTGTCATCTCTTGCTTTAAAGACTCCCGTAATTTCTATCTTGAGTTGTGGGGTCTTTTACCAGGTTGAAGTGTTCTTGATAAAAATAGTCTCCTTAGAAGTTTGGGAGTTATTTTCTTGCTGTCCTTCTGCATGGCTTTCCTACTTTGCCATAGAGAATATGAAGAATATTCAGTTGAACCATAGGCACTTACAATGGCACAATGAGTTTGTTCTCTAGTCCCTTTTCAATCAGTCATAGTACTCTATTTGCTGCTTTTTTAGCAATAACTGAGGGCTCTCTTGACATTCTCACAGAACTATTTGCCCTGACCAGGTAGAGCAGTTATTTTAGTGTCATTATTTTTATGTTTAGTTAGGACTGCTTTTTCCCCATTTACAGTATTTCCTAGTGAAATGCACAGAATTTCTAACATTTTATTGTCTGCTCACTCAGCATGGTCTTCACCTTTTCAAAGACAGATTTAGTTGTAATATTTTTTTTTAAATAACAGTAAATTTTGCCCTTTTACTATCTACATCCTTTTAGATCAGTTATGTATGCATTGAAAAGCATAGATCTCTCTGAAATTCTTCTAACATCCTCTCTTTACTGAGAAATTTGGCCTTTTGCTCTTCCTTTCCCATCCTTTCCTGAATTATGAATCTATCAAAATGCTGATCCCTTTCTCCAATAACATCTTGATTTGTTCAGTAATCTCTGATGAGGGAAGCTGCCAAAAACATATTTAGAACTCTAAATACTATTTATCTACTGAAACATCTTTTTCTACAAGAAAGGTGACAGTTACTGTCATATGCTGTTTTCTTTCATCAGGTAAGGGCTCCCCTTGGCTACATCAATCCTGTCAATAGTCTTAGTTTGATAATTATTCATCTAGCATTCAGCTAGAAATTACTTCAGGAAAGGCTCTCAGACTGTATTTTAAAGCAGATAAAATGCGAAAATCACAGTGAGTTCTTGTGTGGTGACAGCTTTTGAATTAAAAGAAGTGATATGTGTGATGAAGAAAGGAATTACTCTATATTCATGAGGCAGATCATTTATACATCCAGAGAGAATCCAACGTGATCATGAAACTCAATTTTAACAGTTCTTATGGATATGGTGATATTTCCAAGAGTTCAGTCAAGAGCTGAGCCTCTCGTTGTTTTCCTTTACTGTATATGAATGGGAAAGGGGAAGGTTTTTTCAGTCGTGTTCGTTATTGTAAGCGACGCGGTTTTATGATACAGACACTTTTCCATCTCTTTTATTCTTGAGTAATCAATGAAACACGAAAAATGAATTTATCATGGTAAAACTAGATTCCTCTTCAATACAAAATTTCTGCCTGTTTTATTCTTTATTATGCATTGTAAATGGCAGCAGCACTTGCTGCATGGAAATCTAATTATTTTTGCACAGAGCACTTTATTTAGCCCAATATGTCAGAGACATGAGAGTAACTCAAGGACGCAGTAAATGAGAAGAAAAAAAATTGACTGGTATAAAAGCAGCCAGAGCAAACATTTTAATTGGTGGAAGCCAGTTGAGACGGTAGGACATGGATTATACTAATAGTATTATTTTTCTTCTTTTTTGAAGAAAAATGTAGCTAAGATGCTAAAAGCTTTGCATTTCCTTTCCGTGCAACAAACAGATGATTGCATGTGGTCCAGAGCTGGTAAAGACCAGGAGCTTAGAATTTTTAGAAGTGCAGCACTGTGGATATCTATGCCAGAGAGTGAACTTACTCATGCAGCTAATTGCTGGAAGTCATTTCCTTGCGAAATACAGGAAGTATCTTCAGATAAGAGAGGGAGATTTAGGCTTGGGATATAATATAGATAGAAATGGAGGATTAGAGACAGAGGAAGATTATCTGGAAGTAAACTGCAGTGTACACCAGTAAGCTTTTAACATGGTTCACTTAGTTTCTTACTATACAGTTGGAAATTAAGAGAACATTTCCAAGTCCCATTCTGCAATTTATTTGCTTGTACTTCATTTTCTGAAAAGCTGCGGTACATACTTATTATTCTTAGAAGTGAGGTATGGTGTGTGATTTTTTACTGGCCTTAAGTTGGAGGAAAGTGATGGGCAGATTTTAAAGGTGGCTGTTCTCTGTGTGTACATGTTCATGTACACACCCACAGATATAGACACAGATCCGTGGTACCATGGATGATTTTTTTTTTTGTCTGCCCAACTGCAAACCGAAGGCCTTCCTCTTTCAAACCTTCTCAATTGATCTGTTTCAAGGTTTCCTCTGATGAACAGGATCCTGTAAGAACAGGATCAAACACAACACGGTGGACCAAAGACTGTGTTGGTGAATATTCAACTTTCTTCAAGATAAAGAAGAGTTGATTTCTAACCCATGTATCCTTCCAGAAACTTAAGTGGGTTCTTCTGTAAAGGAAAATACTGCCTTTTTTTCTCTTCTGCTGCCTCTTACACTGACAGTAAATGAAAAAGGATCTAACAAGATATTAAACCACTTTGGAAACCCTTTGAGAAATATGTTTCAGTAATACCTTTTACCCTATTCAGCTAGAGCTTCAGATAAAACAATAGATAGGCAGACCTTCCGCACCCACCTACCAAAGACATTAGAGAAACCTGTTTTATTTTCTCCCTGGGATTAGGTGTACAAATCATTATGCGTTAAATAGATTTCTTGGGGAAGGAAGAGTTTCTTCAGCTCCACAGAACTGTGCAGCTGCAGTTTGGTCCTCACTGCCCAGAACCTTGCCTCAGAGGGAAATCAAATCAGAGACGCTAAGGAGTAAGTAGATTACTGGGTTGACTTTATGATGTTTACTGAAGATTATAAAAAGATTATATAAGGCATACCCTCATTTTCTCCAATTTCATCTTGACCCAGTAAATCATTTTATGTGCAGTTGTCTTGGATTCTCACCAAAGAACAACTACTTTTAAATGGACTTGTTTATTTTGTATTTCACACAGATATCTTCTTTTAAGAATACGAAATGGCTGTCAGAAAAGTACACTTACTTACAAAGAAAAAGGCAGTTAGTATTTCACTCCAATGCCCTATGTAATCATCATTTTTAATATAGCATTAAATTCATTGTTCTTTGGAAAGTGTTCTCTGAATGCTTATGTTAATTTGTTGGGTATAAGTTTGATCTTTTATCTATCTATCAAAAACCAAATTAAATTAAACAGGAATTATGTCAAAAAGAAATTTTTCAGGCAATTTCAAAGCATTCTATCAATTTTTACTTTTGAATATTTCCATTACATTGCATATGAATAAAGTGTAATTAGTTTACATTTAAATAAAATATCTTGTCTTGAAATACAATACAGATATGTTAGAAAGATGAAGCTCTGTAAAAATATTGATATGAAAAGTATGCTTTTGGTTTTTTTTCTCATTACAAGTCCTGGTTTTCATAAAGTGATATTTTCTGATTAAATGAATGTTTTCTCCTGAAAAGTTCCTGCTAGGTCTAATTTATTCTGAAATTACTTCTGCTGTATAAATCTGTGGTCTGACTTCAATTAAATTATCTTTTTATTGTCTACCACAAACCAGGAGACACATGATATTATCATAATCTCTATGGAGACAAGTTTCAGACATTGCAACGATTTTATTAAAAAATAGTAATTAATTTCTTTGTAAAAATTTCCAAGATCCAGTTAAGTAATTATTACTCTGAGCTAAAAAACAGAAAGATGTATGTAAAAGGTCATTTAAATATAAAAATATTTACTTTTATCTGTTTTCTTCATAAGTTTGCAGAGAAAGATGATATGCTGTTAGATACAATCAAGTACCATAAAAAATGATCTAACATCAGTGACCAAGCACTAAAAAACTTCATGGGATATAGCACCAGAAAAATGAAAGGTTAGAAATGTTTGAAATGTCTTCTTATACTTAAGTCAAGCAGCAAAAGCACAGGTGTTGTTTAAATGTTCACTTTTTTGAACACACAGTTTAATGAAGACTTTAATTTCATATTTTTGCAAATACCAAGCAATCAGAACATGTTTAAAATATTATAAACATAACCTCATGTTAGAAATATGGCTATCGTGTTGGTGGGGAAAATCTGTATTTTGTTCCAGGCTGAATATACTTTTGGATTTTTTCTGTTGGCAGAAAACTTGGGAAGATTTTATTACAGTTCGGAAACTAGCAGTTGTCCTCTGTGCTTTGCCTCAGAGCAGCTGCCACAAGAGACTGCTACACCTCTGAAGAGCAAGCTAAAACTAATCGTCTCTCCTTCTGACACCAGATGTTAGCCAGGCTGGTTGATGGGGCTAATGTGGGCTACCATGATTGCCATGTGTATGCTTCCTGATAAAGTATGGCTCCAGATATGCTTAAAAAGTAGCTACGAAAACCTTTCAGCTATGCATAAACTCCACAAGTCTGTTATCAGCAGGTATTGTCCTAATGTAGCAGTCATCCATTCTCCTTCTCCCCCAAAACTTCTTTTGAAGATTGATGTTGCTCCACTCTCTAGTCTTGGTTTTAATAACTCTGTTGCAGTCATATAGCTCCCACCTTCATTTCTTATTTAACAGAAAGGAGAAAAGAAACTCTGAGAAGAGCAGTGCAGGTTTATATTATTATTGTGTGGATGACAGAAGCTGTAAGAAGAAAATGCAGAAGCTGAATACGGAGAAAATTATCTGAAGGCTGAATTCAGGCAGGCTGGCACGTTCAGCGTACTCAGTGACCCACAGAGGTGCTGGGAGGGATTAGCAGGTGCCTCTGTTGCCATAAATTTGGGGCTTGATGAAGAAGAATCTCAGATTTCTTTTCTTGTAGCAAAATGTCTCCCCCTTTTCCTTGAGCAACCAGTCATGGGAGATATGACCATGGGAGATATGACCACCACCACCTTCACATCGGAGTCTGATTCTTTTGCCCAGCATATTGACAGTTTACCCAGTTTTATCAAAAATCCACACTACTGTGGAGACTTCAGCCCCAGGAGTCACATGACAATGACTGAGCATTCATTTTCATTCTGAAATAAACTTGTGGAAGATGGGAGTAACAGGACATGTTAAGGGACCTCTACGTTCTTTACATCTTTGGGATCATTACAGTTTAGGGCTCTTTTGCATAATGCTCGGCGACAGCATTATAGTCAGTTCAGGGGTTTTGTTTTCATATCACAGTAGTGGCTCTTTATCTTTATTGAGCCGAACATTTAGGAAATATCAACATTTATTTTTTTCAGGCCTTGTCCAGAGTGTTGTAGCCTTCTCCGCTGCTTAAAACATATGGTCTATTTCAGATTGAGCTGAATGCTGCTCTAAACATGGTTGTGCTGCACCAGAACAGAAGGACTTCCTTCAACTAAACATTGGTCATATTGTCTTCATGGTATCTAAATATGAAAGAATTTGTGATTTGATAAACTAACTCGGCANTGGGATTTAGTGGTGGTAAAGCAACCGCTGGTGCTGTGGGGTAATAGCAATTTGGTAAGCAGCTACTAGCTGGCCCAGAAATTACAGTCCGGTATGAATGAATGGGCTTCCAGCACTCCACAGGCTGTCTCTCTAGCGCACATCTCTGAGATCCTCCTACCCCAAGCTGCCTGTATATATTTGTTTTTGCCTAAAGTATTTCTGATGGTGATCTGCAGACCTTGATGTGGATTCATGTGCATTAGCACAGATAATTGCCTGGCTGGGTGCTCAGTAAATCTACCGTCTGAATGCCTGGACAGAAGGGGCTCTATTTTGTTTGGGTAGTACGGATAGCCATAAGATTTAAGTGTTCACTGCTGTTTTAAAATGTTATAATACACTTTACTGCTTTGGCTAATGAACCTGAGCCTTAATATTGGAACATCTGATAGAAGAAAGTTTAATTACATACGGAACAGCTGTAAGTTGGTGCTTAAATATGCATTTAATCAGATGAAAATAGCATTGCTTGGAACCCACTCGAATGTTCATGTGTCCCTTGTTATTCATATTATTAGGACATGTAAAAATGAGGAAAAACTTCTGCTGAAGAGGAATGTAGTAGTGAGTGATTGTTTCTAGATCCAAGTCAGAAAAATGAAAAGTGCACTATTGATCCCTAGAGCTTAGTCTAAAAAGCCCTTGTGACTTTTCTGATTTTTTATCAAAATAAGTAGGGTACCAGGAACAGAATCTGAAAATTATCCCTAGATTTTGAAATGGAGGAGACAAAGGGGTACCTGTTAATGAAAGAAAGATGCAATCAAAATACATCGACCTAGCTCATTCTATGGGAAAAAAGAAATGGTGACTGGATACTTATAGAGCACAGAGAATTTGTCTGCAGGAATTTAGAGGTTTGAATATAATTTGATTTTTATGGTGATGGGGTTTTTTGTGGGTTTTTTTTTTCCCCTCAGAGGCAGCCATCAGACAAAGAGGTGAGATCAAAACAGAAAATTGCACAGGACTATGAAAGACTTACAGAGGATTTTTTCAGGAAATGCTGTTATAGCTGAAATTCAGCAAGGCCCCAGTGTTTTTCAACTCAGTTGTTCTAAAAAGATCAAAGATTCAAATAAAGCCTGAAGAGTTATTTTCTTTATTTAGATGGAACCTCAAGCATGTCAGTAGACTAAGCTTTTAGTTCACCTCCTGCCAGTTCCCTACCGCACCATGACATGTCACAGGCTGATAGGTAATAGAATTGGGTTTACAAGGACCTGAAGTCTGTGAATAGGGATTTCACAGACTCAGTTCAACAATGAATGAATTTCTAGGAAGCCAGGTGGATCTTTTGGTTCAGCTCTGATTACAAGAGGCAGAGAAGAACATCGCTACAAGCATGGAATTGTACCGCCCCGAGAGGATTTTCCCCTCTGAACATCCCTTTGCACCGTGAATGTGAGAAGGCAAACATGGCTCACTTCTTTTCAGGCTGCAGCAAACTTCTCATTGTTCCACAATAAGACAACACTATTTCTTTGCTGGCAAGACCCCCTTGCATCATTTCTCCTGGAGAACTCAGGAATTAAAGTTTTGGGGAGGAAAAAAAAATAAATATGTTTGCGGTCTAGAGAGGACAACATGGTTTAAAAGCTTATTTTTAAAAATTTTCCCCTCTATATTAGTCAAACCAATTATAAAATGTTGGAAAATGAAACATCAGACAGTCAGGTAACAGAAACAATGTTACAGAAGTAACATGTAAAATGTATTCCTTCTGAGAATGTTGCATTTACTCGGTAAATTGAGCACCTCAGAAATTCGCCGGAGGGACTTTAAGAGGGAAAAAGAAAAAAGGAGCTGTTACTGTGTCTCATGATGGTTCAGGAAATGCAAATTACTTGCAGAAGGTTTGAGTCTTCCTTTGAAATTGTAATTCCAAATCTCTCAGACGGTGCTGGGCTGCAAGCGCTCGCTGAGCAGAGAGAAAGCAGGCACATCGGTAAGCATCCTTCGCCTTCCTGTACAAAATAGCAATGTCTAAACTGCAGGGAGCTGTGAAGCATCACATGCCCTGGAGCGCTCGTGCCATTCAAACCGAGCTCAGTTATCTGTCCTGATCATTGAGCGACTCTGTCACGGTTTGTTTCCCTATGTTTTCCTCTCATGGAAATAAGGGCTTAGGAAGAGAGAACGGGATAACACACACCTGGGCACCATCCCAGCGTAGAAATAATGTCCATAATAACCCAGGAACAGGAGTTTCATACTATGTGGAAGCTGACGAGCCTCATAATCCCTATCCCAGAAGCTAAGTAACCATGTAGTCAAATGGAGTTGATGAAGAATCATTCATACCAAAGCCAAATCAACGTTAGACGTGAATGCTTCAACACCCAGGGTAACGTGAACCCTGATGAGTAACAAAATGCTCTGGCTGTTTCTGATCACAGCCACTGTAAGTGGTTTGTTTACCATGAGATTCAAATGAAGTCTTGTAAACAGTAGTTCAGGGAAATTTTGAATTTGATGATGAAATGTCAATAAACCAAAAAGCTAATATTTCACTTGGTATAAAGTAATGGTATATTACACTAATGCCATTCCAGCTGAAGGTTCAGCCAATTAACATGGCAGTTCATTTAAAAGATTGAATATTATTGGGGGAAGATTGCTAAGCACCAGTTTCAGGCTACCTTTAAGAGCATCATATCTGTAACAGATGTTAGTTGTCAGTTCTCCCGGGAAATGCACAAAAAAATGTTGCACGCATCAAACGGCCCTTTACACAGTGTACTCTCCAGCTTCTGGAAAACATCACTGTGGAAATTTCTTAGTTGAGAATTTTCATTTGTTTCATCAGCAAAAGCTGATACTTATGTCCCATTAAANAAAAAAAAAAAAAGTATCTAGTGCTTGAATGTAAGATTTAGATATGGTAAACTGAGAAATTATTCTTTCTTTTTTTGGTTGCTGTAACAGTCAGCCCTAAAACTGATGGAAAATGCAGAGGAGGGCCTAGGAGAGAGGAGATTATTTAGAAAAAGCACTTTACACTGGAAGGCTATCATTTATATTATTATCCTGCAATGTATAAGTCTCCCAGAAGACCTGACAGTGATCCAATGGGTGTGGATTGATATGAGGCATGTATGATGCATCCTTGTCATGATGTGTGATTTATAAAATACACTGGCAGTCTTAGAAATTAAACAGACGAGCAGCCTTTCTGCTCAAGCTGCACAGGAAGGACAAATTAAGGAATAGAAGAAAAGTGGCAATTTGGAGATGTCCGAAGGAGGTATTGTACTCCTTCCTCTGCATTATGTTTCCAGGAGCCCAACTGCACAAAAGGGAGCAGGGTTAAAAGCAGAGTCCTCAAGCACTAGTTATAAATCAAAACATCCTGGATAAATGAAGGGAGGGGGGTGTGGGGCTGGCTGACAAAGCAGTGAGGTGCAATACAAGACAAGAGGAAGAAGGAGAAAACAGCACAGACAGGATGTGGCTTGAAAGCATCGGCAAAGGTGGGAGCCCTGCGAGTGGGAGGAGCAGCTTCCCAGGCTGACGCCGCAGCTCCGGGTGGGAATCACAGTGCTGCTGAACAGGACTCCTGCCAACCCAGTGACGAGCAGATCTAACGGAGAGCCTGAAAAAGGGATCAATTTCAGCCCACCTTATCTGTCTGACTTTAAGGTATTTTCTTCGGGATGAAGTTTTCACTTCTGCAGTTGAATTATTTGCCTCTGCACTGCCAACAAAAAACCTGCTGTTTCCATCTGAAGCTGGTCTAAGTATTTAAAGTAGACTCAAATGAAGTTGCAAGAAGCAGCTACAAGAAGCTTGGAGATCTTTAGAGGCAAAGTCAAGCAAGAATGTCAGGACAGACTCGCCCTTCAGACAGCACTATTTGCTGCCTCTGTAACAAAAAAAAAACCCAAACCAAACTAAAACCAAGCAAACAAAAAAGAAATCTTATTGTTTCAGTTGGATAATTTCACAAACTGAGGGAGAGGTGGGGAGAAAGCACAGGCTTCACATATGCAGAGCCTTTTGAAAGAAGTTGAAGTAAATGTGGAATGGCATGGCAAATTTCTCCTAAATACAAACTAGAGAAATATTGTATTTGATGCAAATGCACAGCGTGACAAAAACAGAAGCAAAAGCTTTTGGAAGGCTGCAATGAAAATGCCAGGAACAGCACAGGAAATCCACCTGGACTGATTTCAGTGCTGGTGCTACTGTTCGAGCACTTGTTTGAGCAAAAAACAGATCCTTTCTTTAATGAGCGCCTTGATGCTTCCACTGGCCTCGCCCCACCGAACTGCCAAGCCCCTGGGTTTCCAGGCTCCCTGGGGCTATTGCGGCTTGCACAAACACACGTGTCCATGAAGGCCCTGGGTCCCAGCTGCCATGGTGGTACCTGCAAGGCTGTCCTGGGAAGACACTGAGGCTACTGATGCTCTGACTAAGGCTGGCTGAGGGCAGGCAGGCTGCATGCTCCTGCAGGGGTTAGGCAGCCCCAGCGTTTTGATGCCCTTTCTGGCTCTGAGAAGCAGCCCTTCAGTGTTACCCATCAAATCAGTTCAGCCACAAACAAAAATAAGGACTTAAGGTTTTCCACTTTTGCTTCTTTTCCAGTTTTATTTGACTGAAATTAATTACTGAATGTTTTTTAGAAGTCTGAAAACACTCATACCTGTAGAAGTGTTTATATGTCCAAGAGCTTTTTTGTTTTCTCCAACTCTATCACTAGTTCTATCCAGATGAGCACCCCCCAAAATCTTGCCTAACAAAACTCAGACCTGTTTTGAGGTCTCTGAAAGCCATCAAAACACAACACCTGTTGTTCAGTTTCCATAATTGTGTTACACTGTGCACAAAACTTTGACATTTTTAAACATTTTATTTGTAATATTGCTTACAAATTCTCTTAATTTCTAATCTTCCCAACATAGTTTTCCCTTATGTTGGATCTTACCACTTACTTCCTTCACTCTTTTACTTAATACTGAGTGTGGTGTTGTAGAGAGAAAAAAAATATTTTTACATTTACAAATGTTTATATAAAATATGTATACATTAATGAAAATGTATTTTCAGTATTATTTCATTATATTCCTTGTCTCTTTTTCCTTGCCTTTCCATCATTCCTCTTCTCTCTTTCTACTGTCATTTCTTACCTCTGCTTTACCTCCAGCACTGCTTGCTTCTTCCCTGTCTTGTTTATTTCCAGTCCTTCATACTTTTTCCTGCTTGCCTGCACAAAACTCAAACTATTTCATTAATGAAGAAAATAGTTGGACTCTTGTGGGAAGCATTATGGACAAGTAGATATGAGAAGCATCATAGTCTGCTTCAATGAATTTCTAAAGTTTAAATTTAATATAGTTAAAGATCAGATATTTATTTCTCCATTTCTGCAGAGACAGACTGGGAAACATCCTCTCCTCTGTACAAGACTGTGTCATTTTCCAGGGCATGGGAACCAGAACATGCCACACCCAGCTCCCCTTCACAAAGAAATGTCGTGCTGCTTGCATAGCAAAGCAAATGTTTCTGCACACCAGAGCCGTGAGCGCTCGCTCCCGGGGATGAAGTGCAGTGGAATCATTCGCTCAGCCACAGCCTTTGCTGGAACACTGGCAATCTTCATCTAGATTCTACACTTTTACATTTGTCTGCTTACCTTCCAGCACACTTCCCCACAGAAAAAGCATGTTCCTGCTCAAAAAGAGATTTTGGTGAACTCAGGGTGAACTGTAGCACACTCAGCAGGAGCTGAGACAAGTTAAACCTAAGAAGTCACTTTATCAGGTGATACATCATTTCTGAAATGCATTCATGTTGATCACCACCCTTCATCATTTCTTCAATTCTGTATTTGGCAGGAGAATGGTAGAGTAACTCATTTTAAAACAATTAGCTGACAAGTGTTTTGGGCTGATTAATCAAGAAGAATGGGCCTGGCAAATACGAACAAGGGTAATGATTTTCTACAGGCATTTTGCAGTTTCAGTCTGGTATTTTTTGAGCAACAAATACAGTAGAATAAGAGGCAAGGCTGGTAGCCTTGTTTATAGTTATGGCTGTAATATTCCCTTTTTTGACGTGTAGTTCTTAATTGCCTTGCAGTTTTGGCATACGCGTAATCTGAACTCTAAAACTTTGGGTTCCAATTTTTCATTTGCTGTTTTCCATACTTTTACTTTTTTCCAATTTAATTCCAGATATTTTCAAGAGTAGATGAATATAGGGGGTATTCCACATTAAAAAATAACACCCCCTACCAGTACTTTGGCAGTAGAGCTGTATTTCAGAATTTGTCAGATGCATCCTTTGTACCATGAATAGGCCTTTTGACTTTATTGCTAAAAAAAAACTAAATGAAAAAACACCCACATGGACAAATTATAAATCTATGATTTTAGTAAAGTACTATGTTCTAAAATTCCATTTATAGGTAGAAAAGTACAAAAAGTAACACCTTTTTTTTTTTTCCCTTTGCTTTGTTTCCTCGATCAGTGAAAGAGAAAGAAGCAGAGACTACTTTATAGTGTGGTGGTTATTTCAGAAGGACTGAAGAAAATTCCTTCTCTTCAGCCCTTTACAAACCACCTCATCAGACCTGGCGTCACAAAATTATTTGTTCAATAAAACCATAAAACACGCGTTTGTAAGAGACTTCAAGAGACAGAGGTATCCATTCCCTATCTCCCAAACAAGATCAACTCCGAAGATCTTCTATAGAAACTACATAGTTATAAAACTCATAACAACACAATATATAACTCACTCTCCTTTTCTGCTGCAAATTACAGACCCATCTCCAAACAGATTATTTAGGTAACCAAACAGGATATTTGCGGAAATGTTTCTGAACTGCATTTGGCCAGGTACTGCTTTTTAAATACAATTGCGTTTTCAAATGGACTGACTTATGCTTAAGTCACACCAAAAGATGCGGTCACCAAGCTTTCAATCTCACATGCACAGAGAATTAAATGTTTGGACGTACACAAATTTAAGGTTAAAAGGTAACTGGAATGTTGATCAAAAATTTTAAAGAAAGTTTTGATTCAAATGAATATTAAAAAAAGCCAACCACTCAATAATGGATCTGTGAGAGTTTAGAAAACTTGGAGTTTGGGGAACCAACACTGCTAAATTTGAACATTTAAAACCATAAGAAGCTGCTTAAAGGTGAAAATGATGATGGGAGCCTTTAATGAAACAAATTAAAGTGAATTGTCTCAGCTATGAAAGGATGTTTTTGCCCTTTGAATCTGACACAACAATCACTGCAAGGCTGTTGATTTTATAATTGCGAGGAAAACTCTCATAAAATGATATGGAATGCTATAAATGATATGGATTATTACATTTCCTATCAGTTCAGCCACAGCAGTACTGAGTTAAGAGTGACAATTATTTACTCCGTGTTATAAAAGAAGTCAATTACATGGGCAGTCTTGGCTTGAAGAATAGGCTAAGGAGGCAGCAGGCTGGGGACAAATGACCTGTACGCCTGCCAGTGCTTGAAGAGATGAGCAGGCTCTTCAAGACTGAATTATCACACTCAATTCCTACCATCATTGCTCACTACCATGGTTGTTTCAGCTGGGGGAAGGGCTGAGCTGTGTAGGAACTACTCTGTGGAGGGGAAAGAAGTGGCCCCTCTGCAGAATTCAATGGGTCCACTTGCATTACCATGCTTTGACTCAGTTCATGGAGTCATGGAGTGCATGAACTGCATTTTCTTTTGGGTGAGACTAAATGATAAGATGTGCTCCAGGAGTGCAGCTAATGCCATGCAACTGCTAATGGACAGTCAGTCCATGGGATCTGACTAGAATCCAAATAGGGGATAAAAGTCCAAACATAGACCAAAAAAAGATCCAACATAAATAGAGAGTTGTGACTTGGTCCTCAGCACCAACAGTTTTGCTCTACACTCTCCCGTGCACCACAATACTTGCCAATGCAAACATAGCCATAGACCCAAACTGTCAGACTTGAAGTTGCCTCAAGTGTCTGAAGTTGCCATTTGGTTTCTCTGCTAGCCATTCTTTCAAACACATTTTGGTGATTAATAATGAGGTTTCTCCTCACAGTCATTACTCTCTGCTAGGAGAAATTTGGAGGCCAGTGGTTATTTAATTTGATTCATATACCAAAGACCTCTATTTTGAAACCTGAGGGAAACAGCATTATTTCTGTATACTATACTGAAGAACGGAAGTTCTGGCATGGGTGAAAGACAAAAGGATCACTACCTTGCTTCTGGTCCTTGGTTAGATATAACAAAGGTGTGATCTCCTAACCATGGCAATTCCTCTTGTTCTTGTTGTTGTGATTTGTCAATGATTCCATATGCTTCAGATGAAAAAAGGATTCATTTCAAGGGTGAGTTTTTTTGGCCATGATATGCATCTTTTAAACAAAACCAATAACAATAATAATCATAATCATAACACAAGTCGCTCTCACCACCCAGTGAACCGGTAACTTCCCAAGCAGTACCTTCCTGCCCCCTAGCCACCCCCCATTTATGACATCCATGGTATGGAATACTCCATTGGCCATTCCGTTGTTCTGTCTGAGCTCCTTCCCAGTTTCTATGGTAAGCTGAAAAGAGTCTTTGAAAACATAAACATCATGGATTAACAACTAAAACAGTATGCATTATTGACATTCCTTTCACAGCAATCACTAGAAAGAAAATTAACTCTTTCCCAGCTGAAACCAGGACAATGCTCTTTCCTTTGCTGTGTTAAGGAGCAATGATACATTACCATCTGCCTGCCAGTAAAGCAACTGACAAAAGGTGGACAGAGCCATTCACTGAAGGAGTTTGTTCATGTGCATAATGAAGCAGAAATGGTACCTCCGGCCGTGGACTGCTCTCAGGGCTAAGGCATCCACTGTGAAATGTTTCACTAAACTTAGTCACCAACATCCCCTTATACCTTCCCTATTTCGGTGCCAGCAGCCTGGATGCTGCAGAACAGAATTACTACTTCAGTCAAGACAGCACCTCCAGAGTCAAGCACCTCTCAGCTCTTACAGACCAGGACAGCATAGGGAGGAAAAAAAATACCAAAGCACAATAGTACAATTAAGGCCTTCAATATTGCACCATCCTGTTGTTTTGCTCAGCCTCAGGCAAC
This sequence comes from Anarhynchus alexandrinus, assembly GCA_008711295.1. Taxonomy (NCBI): domain Eukaryota; kingdom Metazoa; phylum Chordata; class Aves; order Charadriiformes; family Charadriidae; genus Anarhynchus; species Anarhynchus alexandrinus. The sequence continues at coordinate 1,621,882 of VUYV01000045.1, forward strand.
ATGAAAAGGCCAAAGAACAAGCCAAAAACAGATATTTCCACCACTACCTCCTGCACAGGATAGCCATTTTTTGGAGACCATTTGCAGCCTCAAAAGTGATAAGTCCTCCACAAGTCTGTCATAGCCTGAAATCAACTCTTGGCTCTTCATAGTGACTTCTACCTGTAAACCACTGGCACCCATTCCTGCTTAATACACACCCCTTAGAGCTTTTACTTTTTATCTGTTTTCACCAGTTCTGCAATCACCTTCATAGCAAACAAAATTTTGTGCTTTCATCCTGCTTAACACAGCTTGAGCACTTCCATTTCTGTAGCAACTGGCATGTTCCCCTAGCCTCTGAATGGTCCCTATTTTAAACCAGCAATAGACACAGCTCAGGCTTTGTAGTATCCTTTCACAGTGGAAAAAAAACTCCAACTGTGACAATCGACATACTGGTTTGCCTCACATTTGGTGTCTCTACCTTGGCTGCTGCCTTGAACAGGCTTTCCTTGCTTTGTCCTGTGTTTGGAAAAGAGAAGTTTTATAAAAGTTATTTTCACTGATTGCCCAGAGTCCTTTCTTTACATGGAGAATATCATATTTCTTTCACTCCTCCCTCTGGTCTTTCTGTTGCTGGCTTAGACTTCTTTGTTTGTTTGTTATTTTTTTCAGCTTTTAAGAAAAATCTTCAAAACAGGCTAAAATGGAGTTACCTGAACTGACTTCCACTGGAAGCATCTGTCCTTACACTGAAGTGATTTTCTCAGTCCATCAAAGAACAACCATGTCTATTGCAATTAATAGTGACAAGCTAATAAATCTTAGCTTAGCTGTATTGCTTTCTCTTTCGTACATCTTTTATATAGGGAGTACAAAACATCTATGAAAGTTTACCTCAGAAGTACTTCATTGCCACACTTCAAAATCACTGAGAAGCTTTAATGTTTCACAGCATGCATGATATTTTTTCTGGTCAGTAATTTTTGCTTCTTTCTTTTTTGATAATCGCTCAATATCTTAGGATGAGATGTTGCATACTTACAGTATCAAAATAGCATCTTACCTTAGAACAGCTAAAATTAAATGAATGGCACAACTTGAAAAATAAAAGTATTTGAGGTGGCCTATAATTGGCATAACTTTCCATGCTATGTCAATCTAATCTTGAAATCAAGTACACTTTGGAGGATTTGATATTTTACTTCTTCTACCTATTTCTTTTGAAAAGAACACATTTTCAAAATTCCATTTCAAAATATTGAATGCAAATCTATGTTCATAAACATGTTTTATTGGAAAAGAACAGCTAATCTTTTTAAAGAAAAATGGAGTTGCCCAAGAAATTTAGGTACCGTACAACACAACCTAGTAATATTGTGCCAGCAAAATGAAATAAACATTTCCTGAGTAAAATCAAGAAGTTTTTAAAATGTTTTCTACACAATTTACGGTGACTATTCAAAAGCTAGTACTGTGGTAATGCTAACCGGGAGACCATCGTACCTTGAGGAGTTAGTGATCAGCAAAAAAGGTAATTGGAGTACGCCCAGTCCTGTGTTGTGCTGCACATCCGGCGTGGCCTTCACGCCTGCGTTGGGCTGCACAACTCCCTCGGCTGCAGGACCATGTCAGCAGGCTTGTTGCAACAGGGGAGCCTACAGGCTGCTCCCACTGCGTATCAGCGATTGCAACACCTTCCTGTTCTTGCCTTTATCCCAAAGCGCAGCAAGAAGTTCTTACATGAGCATCCTTTCTGTTTGACAGTAGAAATGATGAACGGAGCTGTTCTCTTGTAAGAAAATCCTATAGTAACTCGAATGACCAAAATGTGGTCACTCTTTCCACGGTCGGGGTCTGCACGGTGTGCTGCGTGTGGATCGGAGGCCTGTTCAAAGCTGCACAGCTCAGGGTTCCCGGCACCTAAAGGGATGTAAGATTATTTGTACTCTTCTTTCTTTCTTTACAGCGTTAGCTCTAATATGTAGCATTTTAAAGGATACTTTACAGAGCTTGAGTGCCTTTCTTACTGGGATCATAACAGACCAGTATCTCCCAGTGCAAAACAACTACTTAGTTAAAATGACTATTTGAAAACAGCAGGACTATCTAGACTGCAAATGGAAATCAGCTTTTCTCATAACAGCCTAATTTCTATTTTCCTCTTCTGTGTTTACTGAAATTGCAAGCGTCACTATTTGAGTAAAGGGTTCATGCCCAGCGTGTGTGCAGCTATTGCTGAACTTCTGATTGGCTCTGAAATATATTTTCCCCGTCCTCTCCCCAGGAGCACCTTCAAGAGGCATTGAGAAAATTGGCTTAGACAACCTGCTCACTCCAGTTTTAAGAACCATTTCTGATGCAGTCAGATACATGCAAATGACTTACAAAACTATTCTTTTTGAATCTTAAACATTCTAGACATTTAGTTCAAAATGACTCTGTAGCAATTACATATAACCATTACGGGATGTAATTCTGTCCTTAGGGTCTCTCAGTGTTAGCCCTAGAGCTCAAATTGGCAATACTGACCGTAAAATTCTTCAACTACTTGATTAAGTGAACATAAGACAAGCAAGGGTTTGGACTTGTATTGTTTTTTTCTTTGGCTGTTGCCTATATGTATAACCATTACTAGAAATGTGCAACCAATTTTATGTTCACTACCAAGAAACTATACCCTCCCTGTTACTGCGGAGTCTCTCATCTGCTGCAAATTCAGACACCAACTTGCATTTCAGTCACTCACTCATGTATCGATACCTCCAAAGCCAATGGCTTAATTTTCTCTTTTTCATTTATGTCTGGTGAATATGGCACGAATATATAGCAGTACTGTGACTATGCAAACTGAGACTGTGCAGCAGTGGTCTGTCCTGGGTTTGAATCAATGGAACCTTGCCAGTAATCTTTTCTGCTTTCCCTGAGAGATTCTCACTTCCTGTAACTGCAGATATCACAGGGTTGAAAGATGGGAGGGACCCCTGGAGATCAGCCAGTCCAATCCCCTGCACACCACAGTCACCTACAGCAGCTTGCTCACAACTGAGTCCAGTCGGGCTTTAAATATCTCCAAGGATGGAGACTGCACACCCTCTCTGGTTAACTTGTTTCACTGTTTGACCACCCTCACAGTAAATAAGTTTTTCCTTATGCTTAAAGATAGCCTTCTCTATTTCAGTTTGTGCCCGTTGCCTCTTGTCCTGTCACTGGGTAGCACTAAGAAGAGTCTGATTCCATCTTTTTTGCATCCCACATCCTCACTCGGGTATTCATGCACATTGATAAGGTCCTCAAGAGCCTGTTCTCCTAATTCAGCCCAGAAGGCTATTGGACTTCTTTACCACAAGGGCACATTGCTGGCTCACTGTCAGCTTGCTGTCCACCAGGTCCCCCAGGGCCTTCTCCGTCAAGCTGCTTTCCAGCCACTCAGCCCCCACCCTCTACTGGTGCATGGGGTTATTCCTCCCCAGGAGCAGGAGTTGGCATTACCCTTTGCTGAACTTCATGAGGTTCCTCTGCAAGCATTTGTCCCTCCAAATGGCAGCAAAACCATCCAGTCCTCCCAGTTTTGCATCATCTGCAAATTTGCTGAGAATACTCTCTGTCCCCTTACCCAGGCCATTAACAAAGATGTTAACCAGTATTGGTCCCAGTATCAGGTCTTGGGGCACACCAATAGTGCCTTGTGTCCAGCTGGACTTTGTGTCACTGAGCACAGCCATCTGAGTGCAGCTGCATTTTTCAGTCTACCTCACCATCACCTTATTTAGTCAATACTCTATTAGTCAGTCTATGAGGATGTTATGGGAGACAGGGTTGAAAGCCTCACTAAAGTCAAGATAAACCTCTCATCCACCAAGACAGTCATCTGATGGTTAAGCATGGACAAAAAAGTTGGTTAAGCATGCTTTCCTCTTCATCAATCCATGCTGACTACTTCCATTCACCTTCCTGATTTTCATTTATTTGCAAATTGTTTCCAGGATTAGTTGCTTCATCGCCTTCCTGGGGATCAAGGTGAAACTGGCTGCTGTGTAGTTTCCCAGATCCTCCTTCTCACCCTTTTTGAAGGCAGGAGCAATGTTTGCTTTCTTCCAGTCCTCAGGAATCTCCCTTGGTCACCACAACCTTTTGAAGATAATCAAGAGTAACCTCACAGTGACACCAACCAGCTCCCTCAGTGTTCCTGGGTGTGTCCCATCAGGTCCCGTGGACTTGTGTATGTCCAGTTTATTTAAATGTTCCCTAACCTGATGTTCCTCCACCAAGGGTAAATCTTCCTTGTTTCAGACTTTTGCCAAGGGGCTTAAGGGCCTGGGCCTGCTGAAAGCGAATCTTACCAGTAAAGATCAAGGCAAAGAAGCCAATGAGCACCTCCACCTTCTCCATGTCCTTTGTCACCAGGTCTCCTGACCTATTCCCCACATTTTCCCTAGTGTTCCTTTTGCTGTCAATTTACCTGCAGCAGCCCTTCTTGTTGCCCAACACATCCCTTGCCAGGCTTTCCTAACCCCATCGCTACACACTCCAACAGTCTCTCTATATTCCTCCCAGGTCACCTGTCCTTTTCACATCTTCTATGCTTCCCAGTTATGTTTGAGTTTTGTCAGGAGGGCACACAGGTTTCCTACCACCTTTACTTGACTTCCTGCATGTCCGGATGGACAATTTTTTGAACCTGGAGGATGTGATCCTTAAAAATACCATTTGCCATCTCCCATGCAATTCTTCCAAACCGCTCCCTGAACAGGAGCTGAACTTCACTATCTTATGGTCGCTGCAGCCAAGGCTACACCCAGCATTCACATCCCTAGCGAGTTCTCCCTTGTTTGTAAGTGTGACGTCCAAGAGAGCACCTTCCTTTATTAGTTCCTTGATCACCTTTGTCAGGAAGCTGTCATAGATACACTCCAGAAACATCCTATATTGCTCATACTCTGTATTGTTGCCTCTCCAACAGATACTGCAGTGGTTGAAGTTCTCCTTGAAGACCAGGGCTTGCAAAGATAAGGCTTCTTCCATTTGCCTGAGGAAGGCTTCTTTTGCTTCTTCTTCCTCATCATGTAGTCTGTAGCAGACACCCACCACATTGATCTGCCTGCTAATCCTGACCTGGTTCTCCATCTGTCCCAAGGCACTGTTCCATGCATTCCCACTGCTCTCTCACAAACAGGGTTACTCCTCTCACCACCATCCCAGCCAGTCCTTCCTAAGGAGCCAGTATCTAACCGCTTCAGTGCTCCAGTTGTGTAAGCTATCCCACCATGCCTCTATGATCCCAGTGAGATAGTAGCCCTGTAACTGCACACAGATCTCTAATTCCGCCTGTGTGTCCCCTGTGCTGCATGCAGTAGTGTACAGGCACTTCAGAGAGGCACCCAGTTGTGCTGATTTCCCAGAAAGTAATAATATGCAAATATCTCGATTGTCTCAGCTAGAGAAGAGAACACTTGCAATTATATTTCCACTACTGAAAAATTACCTGATATATCTTCCTGACAATCACATCAGGAACTACATTTAAGGTGACAGAATCTATTCAATATCATGTGTTAAATTGTGGACATGATTCCACAGTGTTTAACAAGACTATGCAGCCTCATTGCCCTGGCTTTGTTATGTTAATTAGCAAAAAGAAAGGAATTCTTGAATTGTACAGAGTAGTGTATTTCTCTCATTAAATAGCATTTTGTCAGGGAATGGAAAGGGCAATTAAAAAAAAAACAGGAAAAAACACATCAAAATCCATGACCTTGGTTCAGCATTCCACAGAGAAAAATGATATATAGGAATAGACCACATGGAAATGCTGGCTGGAAGGGAATGGTAAAGGTCATCTATGCCAGTATCCCACTCAAAGCAGAAGAATTGCCAAGGCTGTCAAGTCAGCCTAGGCTTTGTCTAGACAAATCTCAAAAACTTTCAAGGATGGAGTATATACAACCGATCAAGCTGTAGTTTGTGGCCCACATTCCTTGTTCCATCATTTGGCACCATTCAGAAGAGTTTGGATCCATCATCTTTGTAATCTAGTGTAATCTAGTAGGCATAGGTTATTAAATCTCCCATCCCTGCGTCAGGGGAAGTTCATATTGGACATTAGGAAAAGGTTCTTCACTGCGAGTGTGGTCGGTCACTGGAAAAGGATCTCTAGGGAAGTGGTCATGGCACCAAGCCTGTCAGAGTTCAAGGAGCATCTGGACGATGCTTTTAGTCATAAGGTTAGGTTTTAGGTAGTCCTGAGAGAAGCAGGGAATCGGACCCCATGTTCCTTATGTGTCCCTTCCAACTTGAGATATTCTAAGATTCTGTGATTGTATGATCCCTTAGCCTCCTCTCTGCAGGAATAAACAGGCCCACACCCTCATGTCCTCCTCAGAAAGTCGTATCTGACCACCTTTGTAGCCCTCTGCAGAACCTTTTTCAATTCCTCAATATCTTTCTTGAACTGGAGAGCCTATAACTCAACCCAGGATTCAGATGTGGCCTTTCCAGCACTGAACAGAGGGAAATAATAACCTCCCTCAATCTGCTGGCCATAAACCTCACTTTGTAGGCCAGTGTGCCGTTTGCTTTTTTTTTGCAGTGAGAGCTCAGTGTTGGATCACATTCAGTTTACTGTACGCTATAAAGACCAGGCCCTTTTCAGCAAGGCTGCTACTCAGCCCTTCCCTTCCCAGGCTGCACTGATACATGGGGTTACTCTGTCCTAGGTGCAGAGACTTGCACTTCTTGAACTTCATGTAATTTCTGCTGGCCAAGCTGCCCAGTGCTTAAGGTCTTTCTGGACTGACTGTAGAATAACTTCCTGTTACTCTTTCTGCCCCTCACAAGTTATATCTTTTGCTAAAAGGCTTTGGCCTTCTTGATTTCAGCCATGAGTGTCCAAACAGTATTTTTATACTTCTCCTTCATTTCCTTTCCTTGTTCCTATGACCTGTAGGCCGCCTTCTTGCACCTTAGTTGAGCAGTGAGCGTCTTGTTTAGTCAGGTAGGCTTTTGGCCTACCTGTTGTTGGGTACCTGAATGTTGGGTTATTCAAGACATGTAAGCTCAAGATGATATTGAATGACTGGACATAGTTTCAAGTTCAAGTGGTCTTTATAGCTAAGCAAAGACTCATGAAATTCCAGCCTCTTGTTAGGGCCTACAATAAAACATTGGAAGTCCCATTGGTTGAGAGTGGACATCTGAGCAACTGAAGAAGTAGCATGTGCTTTAAGCCTCAGCAAAGAATAATAATGTAATATGGTCAAATATCAGCAGAACAGATTTTAAAGTCAGGATTGAGTCGTAGAGAAGACAATAGTGCTACACAGAATTAAAACCTGCCAGAGTAGTTGACAGCATAGAAAAATTCTGAAAAAGAGAATAAGATTTTTGAAGGAGAAAGGAAAGCATATGGCCTAATTATGAAACAATGAGCAAACATAAAAGACTGCATGAAAGCACCCAAATATGAGAAAACAGTTGTGAGGATTACAGCTTGAAAATATATAATGGCAGTGGTTTTCATGAAGTAAAAAGCTGTGTAATGAAGGTCAAATATAAATGGGGACAGGAGCACTGAAGAGCGTCACTGGCTATCACTGCCACAAAAACAACGTCAAAAGTCGTTGGAAGCAGTAAATCTGAGTTTGCTTCAGAAAAGTCTGTACAATAACTGCCTCTTCACTGACCCACTGAAGACAGGCATGTGGCCCTCCACAATGGAATACATAAATTGCTGGACATGCTTTCAAGCTATAGAATACATGTATTTATGCTGTCTGGGTGAGAAGGGGGGGAAGTTGTAGCACTCATCAGTGATCTACAGACATGATACAGTTTTTATTCTGATACATCTTCTTACTGGCTTTCGTGCAAAGATAATTTAGCTTAACTAAGATAACTTTTCATTGCTCTCATTTTAACATTTTATTAGTATGTTGGTATACTAGTATATTCTTGCACCTGTAGAGATAATTTATCAAAATGTCTCTGACACAAATAAAGGAAGAACAGGCTGCAGGTTTGCTACTCTTAGAAAGATTTGTAGACATCTATTATATTTTCTCAAAAACAAGTTATGTGAAGGAGGACTATCTATCACTGTGTGAAGAATGTGGCTCCCCAGCCATGATTTGTGAGACTGTATTGTGAGTGAAATATTTTAAGGATTTTTGTCTCAGGTAGTGCATAAGATCATATATCTAAAGGGATCTAAACACAATAACATGTAACATTTAGTTGCCTGATTCTTGTTATGGAATCCACAAATCTAAACCAAGAATTGAGTGGGTTGAGTTACCAGTGCTGAGACACTTAGCTGAAAGGGCGAGAAGTCCTGGGTTCCAACTCTTCTTTGACAAATATTATGGTTTATAAATTTTATCCAGAGCATTCTAGTTACGCATATCTATAGAAACTTTCACCAAGATGACTCCCTTAGCCTGGAAAGTCATACTAATTTGTTTATTCTTCCTTTTTCCCACTCAGTGATCTTCAGAAATCTTCTTCCCGAATAAGAACCATTTCAACAGGAAGGGCAGCTCGTTTTATTGTTTTGTTTTGTTTGGGTTTGTTTTGTTTCTGAAAAAAGATACTTGCATTTTCATCTGAACACTCACAGTTTTCAATATTTTTATTTTTTTTTAAAAGGTGACATTTAAATAGGAGCAGATTTAGCAAAGAAGCTCTCCAGGGCCCATTGTCCCTAAGAGAGTTCTTAGCCTACAAAAAGAAAGTGCGTCATGTTAATGCTGGTGCGATTTACACACCTGAGGGAAAAGTGGATGATTAATGTCCTTCTCTCCAGTCAAGTTACTTGAAACCTGAAGAGATAATAAATTAGGAAATATCTTATATAGATGTCACCATCCACATTCAGCCTGAAGGACAGGATTTGCAATTTTTCCTGTACTTAACTGCTCTAAGTTTTGGAGGAAAGCCTTCACAGGAAGGGAAGAAATTAAGAGCTGCACAAGGGAACAAGAAATTGCTATTAACAGAATCAGCCATTTATACTGCCTGGCTTTATAAAATCTGTAAATCCTTGTTTTCAGAAGCCTCAAATGCAATGTCCCTGTTGGGATGATAAGGGGGTAAAGTTACACTGACTACTACTGCTATCGTTTCCGTAACAGTACCAGTTAGACAGGCACTTTGCAGTTATCTCTGTGAAGATAGTCACTGTCTTGAAGAACTGGAATTCTAAGGGAGTGATTCAATTGCCTAAACATAGGCATTTATTGTTATTTCAGATGCCTTGGCTATCAAAGACAGCTGCAGAGGGAATTATAAATAGAAGCTACATAAGACACTTTGGGAGAGGCTGCTGGAGGCCAGGTGGGATGTGCTAGGGTTTCTAAAATAGCATCTCATTCTTATGTTTAGGCAGCTGATCCACCCTGCCCCTCCTCACCCATTTTTCAATGTTTCCTTAAAGCTGATTCCTCTGGAAAATATACTCTGTATCTTACCTTAGATTGCATTTTTAGTCCAGCTACCAAAAGGAATGAGGCTCATGAAATCACACTTTTCATGAGTTTTTATACGCAATCATACATCTCTGTCTATCCACATTTTCCATTTAACACCTTTTGAACAATTTCAGCCAATTTGCAGGTGGACAGTGGCTTCGGACGTGTTAACAACCTAAAAGTGTCATGAAAATAGGCTGGATGAATGACCCTATTAGTGCCCTGACAAGAAAAAGAGCATGGCATGAATTTTATTATAGACATTGAAAAGCCGTATAAGAGAGACCTAGTGTGAGCACTCCAGCAGCATGAAAAACTTCATGTGGAGTTAGCAGCTCCATAAACAGCAAAAAGTCCATCTGTAGGAAGCCAGGCTTCACCAGTTCCACTGCGCACAGAGTTATCACACTTGTTATCACACTTACACAGCCATCCCCATTACCATGTGCCACCCAACCAGCATGGAAGTTTGACATGGCATAACAAACAAGAAAGAGAAAATTTAGAGAGAGGTAAAGGCTCTAAACTAAACAGGAAAACAAAGGTCTGTAGGGGCAGAGAAAGACTCACGTATTTATTCTTATATATTCAAGGCAGAAATCTGAAATAATAATAATGAAATATAATTTGAGAAATGTACAATAGCCCATTTCTATCTGAACTGAGAGAAACTTTCACAAGTACCCATAATATCCTATGAAAATAGTATTACATATGTTAGTAGTTGGCACTTCCAAAATCTTGTGGGAACAATCCTATCATGCCAAACTGGTTCTCCTATACTTGTTTTCATGGCTACTGCAAATCATTTCCTTGCTTGACAGAGCAAGTATTTGGCACTTTACTTATTTTTAGAAGTGAAGTCCATGCAAATAAAAATTAATTGATCCCTTAATGTTTCTGCTGGGTTTTTTATTTTTGTTTGTTTGTTTATTTATTTTATTCCTATATAACTCAGCCAAGCCCTTGTATACTTTATGAAGTACCTGGATGTTGTCTTTGCTCTGCATATGAAACAGATGTTCCTGCTTGCAGGTGTAGGGGAATAAAAAAACCCAACTGTTTAGAGATTAATTTCTAAGAGAATCACAGAAGTTAGAAAATGCCAGAATTATACTCTCTGTGAAATTTTCTTCTTCTGTGTGTGCATTATGGTAATATGTTTAATGACATGCTTTGACACATCATTTTATTCCAGTGGAAATGATCTTGCCCACTGACTAGCATCAACGTAGTTTCAGATAGCTCTGTGACAATAGTTTCTTTTGCAGAAGCACAGGGATTTTATCACAGCTGTTTAGATTGCCTGATTAGCAATTTAATGGGATTTAGTTGACCCTAAATGAAAGGACAGACAGCCCTAATGCCTAAAAGGCTGTTAGATTTATGTAAGCCTTCTTACTAAATGGGTTGCCTCAAGTATCACAGCAATAATTTCCTGAATTTTGAGCCAAAATGGAAACATATTTCTTCTTACAGTGGAATTTAAGGAGGTGTCAGACAGAAGGCTTTAATTGGATTATCCCACTAATATAATGTAAAATTTGTATAGTAGTAACAGTATCTAATATAAAGGTTTCCTTAGGCTCAAGGACTTAGAACTGTCCTCCATGCTACAGTTCTGTTTTAACTATAGTCATGTAGGATCAGATATAATTAAGGGATCGCACTGACTTAATATGGATAAAAGGCTTATATAGCCTTATACACCCTAATTGAGAACAAGCTTTTACAAAGTGTAACAATAGGATGACACATAGAGGAAAAGGAATGCAGCGCGCAGAATTTATGGTGGGATCTAAATCACGTATAAAGGTTTTCATCACGAAGCATTGCTCAGATTTTTTGTTTTATCTCTGTATACTGGAATATTATATTTGATCTTTTGCCCATTTTGCTACTCAATTTGAGGTATGGAGGAAAAGACATGCTGAAGATCTCAGTTTTTTCTTGTGCACTGTCTGAGTAGTCATCTATGTACTGGTCTCTTACTAACAGAGACTCCTCAAAGTAATTCAAAAGAAACTTTGAATGATTTGAAGCCCAAAGACATCCTACACAGCTTTATTCATTCTTGGTATTAATGTGGTAATGTACTTTAACCTCCTGATGCCCAGCTTTTTAAAAAGTAGAAAAATAACATAAAATTACAACTCCATTTCACTTAATTTATTATTTCAAGCTGATTGATAGAAATTTCATCTGAAAGCTTACTCATGTATAAAGAAATTCTCTGCAGTAAAAATTACCTATTCCTTTCCATTAAACTACCTGTACATTAAAACCAAGGGACATCATTCTTCATCATCCTACTGTCACTTTGTCGTGGTTTAGGCCAAATTGGCTACTGGGGACCTAGGGGACCCCAGATGGGACTGACAGATGCTCCCCTCTACCCCTCTTCAAAGAGAGGGGCAGAGGAGGAAAAAGAGACTTATGAGTTTAGAAGGAACTAAACTACTTTAATGAAATATTAATAATAAAATAGAAAGAAATAATGAAAAATATATACAAAACCGTATCAAGCTCCCGAGATGACAATCACGACACCAGCTGGCACTGGGCCAGTCCCAGGCTGGACTCGGTGACGGAGGGGAACCGGATTCCGGATCTGGATTCAGGATCGGGATCACAGGCAGACGAACAGAGTCCTCCTCAGACATCAGCCATTGTAGGAAGAGACAAGAGGGCTTGACCCTTTGATCCATCAGCTTTTATACTGAGCATGATGCAGATGGGATGGAATACCCTGTTGGTCAGTTTTGGGTCACCTGTCCTGTCCGCTCCTCCCTGCAGGTGGGACCCCACTATGTTTTTCGCTTCCGCCCTTCCAACGGGGCAAACAACAAAGTTGGTTGGCCTTGGGTGTTATGGCAATAAGTATAAGCAAGAGCCTCTCTGCATACCATGCCTGGGCAGCAGCTATAAACATTGGTCTTATCACTCTGAGAAAGTGAACATTGTCTGCACAATATGCTGTTAATTTCAGTAGTTAGAAGAGGCCCAGCTAAGAAGCGAAGTTACTGAACAAAATTGGTTCTGTTTTACCTCAAACCAGGACACACTTAATATAGCATAGTACATGTAAAAATAGGGGATAAACCACTGATATCTTAAGGAGAGTGCTCATCAAAAATTTTGCGTGGATGAAGCCTGATCCTTCCTAATCGTTAGCAGCATGCCATTAGAAGAGCCTATTGAATTCTCACTTAGCTAGCCAGGAGCCGAAGGTAACCCAGTCAATGAGTAACCTTGGGTGATCTGATGAAAATCTCAGCTGAAAAAGATTCAGAAGTAGACATGCATGATGAATTTTGTTCAGCAAGGGATAAACCTTCCAGACATTTCTTTCAGGTTGTTTGTATACCATTGATGAATGGATCCGGTAGAATGGGGGAATCTTTTCTCCAACCCAAGTATCAGGCATTAGCCATTGCTGAAAGCATGATGGGAGACTTAATTGTTCTACTCTGGCATGGCAAAACCTGCAGTGAATTCTTGTAATTAGGTTGACTGACACTGTAAGCATAGCTTCCCTACTCTGTTAGTCATCTCTTAAAAAGAAATTGCCGTGTCTCTTGTGGTTACCTTGACAATCCACAATTTAAGCTATTTTTTAATGCAAGTTTCCCACAAAAGTGCATGCTGTACATTACAATCAAATGGCTCCAATAGACTGCTAGCAGAAATTACATTGTCATTTAAGTAGAGTAGGCAATCCATATGCAAAACAATATGGAAATGTTCTTACCATTCAGCAAAGTGATTTGTAGAAGTTATATGGATGTGCATGCATTTCTTTCCTGCTTTTAGATTCCTGCTGTCCCTGTGTCCTCATTTGCAACAATAATCGGTCTACATCAAATCTCACATAATTAAACTGAACAGAATGGCACTTTCTTTAACAAGGGTAATTGTTCATACGTTGCCCCTGTGTAATGAGTCACCATAAACAAAAGGATGTGTTAATAAGTTTGCACAGCTGGTATTTTGGGCTGGATCCTGGCTAAATAAGGGGAGCTTAGCAAAACATTCCAAGCATTATGATGTTTCGAGCCACAAAATATCCTCCATTAGGAAGGAGATTTTCCACTGCAACATTTATCTTCCCTTGCACATCGGCAGCTGAGAAATGAAACACTCAGAAACCTCTCTACTGCTGGAATGTGAAACAGGTTCACCTTCACAAACTTCTAATAAAACCATATCTTTGCCTAGTATTTTTCAGAATGGAACCGAGTGCTCCCCCATTTAGATGTGGTGGCTGGGCACTTCTAAAATCTAACACGCTTCATGCACATACCTAATTGGCAGATGGATTTTGGTCAGGTTTGTGGACCTGACTGAGAAATTAATCACTGCTTGGTGTAGCTGCTGCAGTTACTCAAATGATACTTTCAATTCTATGTAATAAGTCAACAAAAATACAGCCGGAATGAAGAAATGAAGGATTTTGCACTATGGAGACATTACCTTAGAATGGCTGTGAAAATCAGAGTTGCAAACCACCTTGTGTATTGGCAAAATGCTATTTGGAGGAGAGGGAGAAATAATCACAGTAAAACATTGGGGGGATATTTTCTGGTTTAGCCTATATACACTGATAACCTTGATTTCCTTCTTGACAAAATACACCTTGAACTGTAACATTGGTACCAGAGGGTGCAAAGCTACAGATGGGGTTGAAGAAGCTCTGTTTTTTCAGGCAGACATATTCCGCTTATTAAGTGCCATGAAGCACTTTCCCATATAAGTGTCGTGGTGGACAGAATTCTACTGGAAGTGTACCATTGGGATTTCATAGACCATAATTATCTGGAGTTCAGGATATCTACAGCCTTCTAGAAAATGTCCATCTGATTAAATGCTACTTTAAAGTATGATTTTAGGTGTTTCAGTCATGCCCTTGTTTGACACTAATGAAATAACTCATCTGCGCACACATAATGTTGCACTCAGCACCTGAAATGTTGTTCAACAAAAAACTGAGATGATAGGTATGATAAAAGGTAAAACCTTTTACCATAGCAGTGTTCCTGTGAAGAATAGGACACCATGGATGCAAAAGGTAGCTGTCTCCAGTGACACTGCCATTCAACCATGAGGTTGCTGCTGAAAAAGCGTTAGTCCAGTAGGAAAAATGAGGTTAAGCTTCAACTTAATTCAGAAAAGCAGCAGGAAAAAAGAAAATGGATAAAGAACATCCGAGTTCTGAAACAGAAGCTACTGCAGGCAACAAATGGCTCACACATTGCTGCAGGATGAACCAAGCATCACATGGAAGCAGACAGGAAGGTAGAAAAGACAAGACTGATGGGAAAGGGGATGTTTCCATATTCTGAGTGATACTGATTATTCACATGCTGAAGAAAAATACATCCAGCCATGTTTTGAAGTATCCTTGGTGAAATATTTTAGACAGCTAGTCATATCTGTGGTTGGCTACTGTCCTGGTTTGAGGCAGCAACCAGAGAGGAGGTGAAAGTATTTCCTACTGCATCATAGGCTTTTTCCTATAATATCTCTTAGCTTACCCATTTCCTTATTAAATACCAGTTTGTGCTAAGAGTTCTGTAATACTGACATCTTATTAACTGCCACCAAACTACAGTATGAAGATTTAGTGCCTGGAATGGTAAGCAGCAAGTCAGGATGCCTTACCATGGAAGCAATAGAAGGTGACTAGTGGTCAGTCACGTTGCCTTCCGCTGCACTGACCATGTCTCATTGACACCTCCCTGCCAAAAAGCATACATCATCTTAGTGATGCCGAACCCACATCTGACTCACATCAAAGTGAAATTGAAAACAAAGAAGTCAGCCAGCACCAGGGCAGGAAAGTGTATCAAAGCACGTTCTTCATGGGGATTTAGGCAAGACAGGCTCAGACACATAACTCATATATACTTTACTTACCATGTGCCCATTTAAGCAAATTACTCTTACATCCTCCAATCTATACAGAATAGACAGTACAAGCTCCTAACACAGATACTGAAATGTATTTGGTAGCAGACATGAGTTTATAAAAAGCATTCATAGGACTGATAAGTGATGGAAATGTACACAAGAAGCTCAGCTCATTATCAAACTCATCTTCCTTCTCCAGCAAACACATAATCTTTTCTATCTTAAAATCTTGAACTATGCCTAGTTTAGCTATGCAGTGCCTCTGGTCAAATCCAAGCAATGATCATATTTCATCATCAGACTTAGATCATATCGTGAAGACCTCTTTCTCAGGTCACTTAGTGCAGATCTTATTGCAGCACAGTCTCTGACTAATGCCACAGAAATGGCTGCTGGCTGTGGGTTCTGCTAATAGAACAGCATACTTCCACACATAAACCACCTTTATGACAAATATACAGCCTGCTTAAAATACATGAAAATTAATTTGCATGGCCAATGTTCATTGTGCTTGTCTCCAACATCCGTCATTCTCTCTCTTCAATGTTATGCTGCAGCTTCTAGGGCAGTAGTAATAGTATCCTGATCAGCATGATTATGAACTAGTGTTATGCACCTTTTTTGAGTGGTTCTTTCATTATAGCATCATCTATCTGCATTTGCTCTGGGCAGGTCATTTTCCTACAAAGGTCACTTTCTCATGGGAGCCTGGCATGGACACAACCACAACTTACTTTCTATGCAGCTATGGCAACCTTTTTTTACTTTCTGATTTCTACTTTTCTACATTCTACATTGCATATACATGGCCGTGTTCTTTTACACACTGCTACACTTTCAGGACATGA
Organism: Anarhynchus alexandrinus; assembly: GCA_008711295.1. NCBI lineage: Eukaryota > Metazoa > Chordata > Aves > Charadriiformes > Charadriidae > Anarhynchus > Anarhynchus alexandrinus. Next base: position 1,638,086 of record VUYV01000045.1, read on the forward strand.
CACATCAGATTTGTAGAATAGAGTATTGCAAATGTCAATGAAGCCCATTATAATTTCTGGCTATGTAGCTCATGTCCCATGTAATCAGTGGACAAGATGATCTCTTTTTCTTTAAAGACACTATGATTGTCCCACCTGAAATAGAGCTAACCCATTTTCCCTCTTTTCAACTGGATACTTTATTTAGATTTATTTCAGCGTTTCTCCTGAAAGAGCCAAGCATTCACTTGTGATAGCTGGAAGTATTCCTGGAGAATGGAATCCATCACCATCATTCGAGCCAAAAAGGCACTGATATACTAAAATCGCTCTTATCTTTTGACGTAAAATGTCACCTCCTCAGGTGTACATTAATCATCGCATTCAAGGTTGTCAGAAGTATTACTGACCATGGTCTAACACTGATTTGCCACAGAGATTTGCAGTGACATTTTTTGTTTCCTAGCAACTAATTGGATGGGAACTATTCCTTTGACATTATATATCTGTAGTCACCTTAAATTAAAATTTCATTCAGTACTGTATTTGACTTTTTTTATATATTGATAATTTTCTGAATATCTGGGATTGAATAAAACTGAGCTTACAGTGTTTCACCCCCTCTGACAAGGCACCATAGGTACCACAAATCTATAACGCTGGTGCTCTGGCACCGCAAATCTACGCACCAGCTTACCCAGTTCATTTTCCAGTGCCTATTTCTTACTTTTTAAGATGTGCTTAACCAGTATTATCAACAGACACTAGTAAACATTAAAATGTAGAAGAGCAGAAAGACATTCTTTTTTCTCTCACAAACAAGATACTTTTATGAATTAATAAAATATTTTGCAAAGTCACTATATACTTACTCCCCTCCCCTTATCTCTAGAGCTTTTTTCTCTTTTCCTCTCATGATTCCCCTTTGAGTGCTGTTGTAGTTTTAAAGAAACAGCACAGCACATGGTACGTTTAGAAGATTTAGCAAGAAGGTGCAACAGACTGAGAAAAAGTGAGAGACTGGGAAAGACCAATGCCAAACTTTGGTAGAATATTAGGGAAAAATGGTACAATTAGATACAAATTATTGAAGTGACTTGAAAGAAATCATAAAAATCTTCTTGGATTATTAACATAGCTGATTAATTATTAATTAGCTAGAAAACCAGGAATGATTCTATGCTGACAGGTAGGAGGACTAATCAGCAAAATATAACTTTACAAGGTCCAGTGGCAAATTGTCAAGTGCCAGTTTACCAGAGTCTGGAGACCCTGTTTTATGTGCTCTGATACAAAGAGAAGGAGAGATTTAATCCAAAATGCAAATCATTAAAATACATTTACTTGTCAGCAGAGTAAACTTTGTCATGTATTATAAAACAAATGCAGGAAAAAATTGTATCTTAAGAGCAGCGGGAATAGATGCCACTGGGAAAATATGTCAGAGCTGCCCCACCAAATTCCTGATACTCAACCTTCCATCTGGTATCTCTAAACATTGTGGAGAGCAGATTGCACCTGTGTGGCTACAGCAGCTAGATCTTGTTCAGAGCAAAGGGTGTGACCATTGAAATTACTTTTAAAACACATTATGGCACGATATCTTGCATAACATGGACCTTCTCTAATTTGAGAAGCATATTCAGTATTTTCCTTCAAAAAGCATGGCCCAAAGTAGACAGCAGAGCCAATCAGTTAAAACTGAACTTCACTTCCAGTTTATGCAGGTTCTGCTTAATGCAAATAAACAACTTTATTGCAGTTGGCCTTAGCTGAAAGAGTATTCAAACTCAGTGGCTATAGTAGCTTTGCATTCAAACCAATGCAGCAGAGAGGAGAAAACCACCCGATCTTTGTTAATTTTCATCTAAATAAAATATTTCAGCCTGTTCTAATAGTGTAGAACAAGAGAAGGAATGTAACATTTAGAGTCCTGAGAGCTTTAGAGAAAGAATCAATATAAAGAAATATATAACATTATGTCAGTGCTGGTTAGCAGTAAATTAGACAGCATCACTTTTATTCTGTCTGTAAGGCCAAAAAAAAATTCTTAGTTGTCAAAGTAAATAATGTTGGTCTTCCCACACAAGCATAACAAAATAATTTTTATTTTATGCTTTTAATAGTTAAATATTCTCTGAAAGTATTGGGCTGAGGGTTATTTGAAAAGCTAGTATTGATTTAAAAAATCAGAGCAATTTGATATTGTTCCTGATAGCCACAATGCCAGCATAGAATAGTGATTACAGTGAAAGCAAAATTGGGATCCCATGCTGTGGATGTAATGTGTGTACTTATTCATAGATAGATGGATAGGCCACTACAGGATGTTCATGAGCTTTGCATTTTTCATCATTGCACTTCACCTGACATTTTATCAGACAGTGTTCTAAGAAGCTTATGCCTTGCTTCGTCGTCTCCTTTAGGATGACTACCTGAAAAATGTTATATTACCTAAAAATGAGGTGATTCCACCCTTCTTTTGCTTTTCAAGACAATTTAAATATATATTTATAATTAGATTTAATATTGATTTTAGGGGCTTCTGCTGGTAACTTCCCAGCACTGTGAAAACTGCCTATAATGAGATGGCTAGAATAGAAGATAGCCTGATGTTGACTTCAGTTTGTACCTCAGTTCCAAAGGCTGTAAAGATATTTTTGCACAACCATAAAAGAGGTAAGGTATGTCATGAGCACAAACATGCACACAAAGTGGGCCTCGCCAAGTGAAGAAGTTCCCTGAGGGACCCTTTTGCCATCCTTAAGTGAAACTAGCTGGTGCAAAGGATATGCAGCACAAGGACAGTAGAGTTCAGTGGTATTACAAGTACATGACTTATGAAAGTTTCCATAAATGTAATAACAAAATCTACAAGGGAAAAAGACAGGTTACGTGATAGTCCCCTTCATCCAGCACTTGTGACAGGATTTGTTCCTAGGGAATGCGGTGCAAGACAAGGCAGGTACAAAGTTCAACACACTACGGGTTTGATGAGCTAAGAAAAGTCATTAACGGAGGAGAGAAAAGGAAAGAGAACATTTAATAATATATGTGCTGAGACTACAAGGGAAAAGTGGTAGTGGAGGGAGCTGCATGCTGTCAAACTGATTGATGGAAACTAGATGACTTCATAGAGCTGCTGAACTTTATCATGACATACACTTGACCCCAGAGGCATTTAAATCAAGACTCTGCTAAGCCTAGAGGAGATTCTATCCTTGCAGGCAAACAAATTAAATGCTTCAATACAGTAATAAAACATCTCATGATGGACATTTGTGGCTATTGTCACATGCTTCAGTGCAATTTACTGGTCTATCCAACATAACAATTACCCCAGCTACCTAGTAATATACATATCAGAGCGGCTGATTTGTAGAAAAGTAGGATTAGGAGACCTGAGTTTATAACACACGTAATACCCAGCACACTGGGTGACACAAAAATCATCCCTTTCCACAAAAGCAATGGGAAAAGTTAAGCAGAGGCTTCTTCTGGAACTTTTCTACACTCTTAAAAAGATAGAAGTGGATCTGATCTGCCCCAGTGTACCAGCTTCACCTTCTGCTGATTCAAAAACTCAATGAGAAAATGTTAGAACACATTTTCAGAACAAACATAGCTAGTTTTCTCTGGCTAAGAACATAGATGAACTCCAGAGAAGCCCTCACTCAAAGGCCACACAGCTTTTCCACAGTAAACTGTGCTGTTCTTGAATTAGTTTTGACTTTCTGTGCATGAATTGTACCACTGCTTATAGCAGAAACTTCTCTCTTTGTTCCTCCTCTGTACTGATAGGACAGCAGAGCACCTATTAAAAGAAGGCTGATTAGCGCTGACCAGTCTGCCCTGGTATGTTTGGAGCATAATGTAAAAGTCTAGTGTAAACTTTTCAAAAATAACTGTCTCTTTCACAGCTGTCATTCCCCATTACTTCTCTTTGCTACCTGTTCTCAAAGTATTGCGGCTGCCATCCCTTTGAGGCACAATTCTACTGGCCAGAACAACCTGGAGTACGTGATACTATTTCCTTTACTGAAGGAACCAGTAATTTAAATATTCAAGAAATCGAGGGTGACTGTGTTCCTAGCCTGAACAAGTTTGTCAAAACAGGAGACATTTTGTACATGCTCTGTATGGATGTCCTGAAATAAGTGACTTTCATGCACAGAATGATCAATGTGCCTTAAGTTCATGGATCTTCTCTAACAAAGACAAATACATTGAATTAGGAAGTATTCCTAAGCTTCTTATTCCTCATTAATTCTATGCAAAGCCATCAAAAAAAGGATTCATAAGCTTCTGTGGACGACACTATCTTCTGCTCCAAGATATCCAGAATCCAATTCACTGGCCCCCTTCATATTCCTCTTTCCTCCAAAGCACACTTTTTTTTTTAAAAAAAAAAGTACTCTAATCTTCTTACTGCACCACAGTTCTTTCTGATCAAGAACATGTATACATTGCAATTCCATCTCCATATCTTTCTTTCTTTATTGGCTTTGTGTTAAGATTTTAAATTATGTATATTTTCTTTCACTCAGAAATGGGCTTCTATTACCAACTTATCTTTTATAAATAGTAAAATAGGCATATATAAGACAGACTTAATCACTACAGGTCCCAACAGAGTGCTTGATATATAGAAAAATAGAATTCTTTCAGTTGCTGTCTCATTTGATGGGAAATAAAATTAGGCTGCACTGCTTCTTGAAACATTTGATTTACTTGAACATGCACAGTTTCAATAACCAAAAGTTAAAGTAATTTTTACAGTCTTTTGCTGTCTTTATTCATTGCTTTTTGCATTACAGTTGGCACAGCTTCTCCTGAACCAACATGCACTTCATCTGGCAGCCACTTATCAAGCATTGGCACTGTTATTACCCAGGAGGCTCTGGCACAGTAGCAGATAGTGTTTGGATGATTAATCAGTGTCACGAAGACGAGAGTAAAATTAAGAAACAATAAGTACAACATTAACACTGTTAGGCTTAGAGAGAAAGAAAAAAAAAAATTACAGAAGCTCCTGGAAACAAATGACATTGTTCTTAATCAAACTGACAGTTATAAAACTAATTAGTTTTGTTTCAAAAAGAGAGCTAAAGGTATTTTGTGTTCAAGGACTTTTTTTAAGATGCTTCTTCTGTGTTTACTTCCCTGGAAATAAATTCCAGCCTTTGTTTCACTTAAAAGTGCTAAGAAGTTAAGATGCCTGGTGCTTATTATCCTGCCCATCGATGTTTTGAAACTCTAGGCTGATTCTACATTTAAAATGGTTCAAGTCCATGCTTGACCCTCAAGAAGATAGTAAACTAAGTTTGGAGACTTCACCCTCAGTCAAGTTCACTTTCAGAAAAGTGTATCACATAAAGTTAAGCTATGAAATTCACAAGTCTGAATTCATTACCAACATGTCATATTTCATAGAGATATTATCATTGTTGATGTTGATCTAGCACAGTTAATTAAAAGCAGGAGTGAGATGAGTGCACAAATGCAGGCTGGGTGCAGAAGAGATTAAAAGCAGCCCTGAGGAGAAGGACTTGGGGGTGTTGGTTGATGAGACACTCAACATGACCCAGCAATGTGCACTGGCAGCCCAGAAAGCCAACCATATCCTGGGCTGCATCAAAAGAAGCATGTCCAGCAGGTCAAGGGAGGTGATTCTGCCCCTCTACTGTGCTCTTATAAGACCCCAACAATATTGCGTCCAGCTCTGGAGCCCCCAACATAAAAAGGACATGGACCTCTTGGAGCGGGTGCAGAGAAGGGCCACAAAGATGATCAGAGGGCTGGAGCACCTCTCCTATGAAGACAGGCTGAGAGAGTTGGGGTTGTTCAGCCTGGAGAAGACAAGACTCTGATGAGACCTTATAGCAACCTTCCAGTATCTGAAGGGCACCAACAAGATGGCTGGAGAGGGACTTTTTACAAGGACATGTAGTGATAGGAGGCGGGGTAATGGCTTCAAACTGGAAGAAGGTAGATTTAGAATACATATTAGGAAAAAAAAATTCACTGTGAGGATGGTGAGGCACTGGAACAGGTTGCCCAGGGAAGTTGTGGAGGCCCCATCCCTGGAAGTGTTCAAGACCAGGCTGGATGGGGCTTTGAGCAACCTGGTCTAGTGGGAGGTGTCCCTGCCCATGGCAGGGGGGTTGGAACTACATGATCTTTAAGGTCCCTTCCAACCTGAACCATTCTACAATTCTATGATTCTATGATTTTAGATTATTTGTAAAAGTTTCTTAGGAGAATCAATACGATAGTGTGTCAATCTGCCAAAGATCTTATAAATTTGTAGATGTTTAAAAATAAATAGAAGATGAATGAGAGGGACTAGAAGGAATAACAGATTCTGAAAATTGTATCTGATTAGCATAGCAGAAACTTCATGAGATTATTCACATGTTGTAACACAAAAGATCATGAAATCTCCACAGGAGATGGAGATGTCAATAAGGGAGGAAATATATAACAACAAAAGGTCTCTATTCAATGACAGTGCACAAATTATAAAAATAATGAGAATGCATGAGAAAGACGTGCTGCCATGGCTACAAGGTTATATAAATAGGAATTTTTATGAATAACCAGAAGACTCACCCTACAAAGAGGACATCCCAATGATGTTGTACTTGTGAAGTAGGCAGAGCCAGACACAGCATGTCCCTCAAAGTCCTAGGATGCCCTTTCATACAGATATGAAGAAAGCGAGTGATGGGAGACTCTTCCAGACTGAAGCCTCTCCACAAATTACAGTATTAAAATTAAAGCAATTTTAGGAGCAGTGACCAAAAATGGCAGAGCTCCTAGTCCTTACAAAAAAAGGGAACAGAACATTTATTGCAAAATAAATTTCAATAAACTCAGGGAGTTGTTAGGCAAGTCTAATAACAAAAGGGATTAAAGAAACCTGGCAGTTCATCCAAGGAACAAACCAGGGATGAAAGATGATAACCTATTCTACTGCAGGGAAGAATCGGGATGTGTAGTCAGAATCAGATCTGGATGTCTTCTTTGATGATTTCAACCCCAAGGAAACATACAGAAAGTGGAAAGTAGAACAGATTACACAAAACCTATAGATAAATAGTGTATGCATACAGAGGCAAATCAAATAGGCGAAGGTACAAACTGAAGCACATCTCAGAGGTAATATCTAGGATATCAAGAAACAGTTATACAAACTAAGGAAAAGGTTACCAAACACAGAAGAAAATCTATCAAAAAAATAGTGTCATGCAAATTGGATTCTTTAAAATAATTTTTAGACAGTTCCTTCAAAAGAATTCTTGGCTTGGGGTAAATAAATATAGGTTGGAAGGTTCAGATGGAAGCAAAATGTTTCAGACTGGCTGGGTGCAATATTAGGAAAACTAAAGGAGGAGTGAATAAACCTCAACGCTGTTCAAAGTTACTGTCCTGGTTTGAGCAACACAGGACTAATTTCTCTTCTAATACTTGGGAAAACTGCACTTTTAGAAGACACTAGTGTCTGAATTTGTGAAAATATTTACTTTACAGCCAGCTACGGTGTGTGGGTCTCAAGGTCTCAGTGTTTTTGAGCTTGCCAGGTGCAGGGATGAGGAGGACTGAGACCCGGGCACTTGACCCAAGCTGGCCAACAGGATTATTTCATACCATCAACGTCACATTCACTATAAATGAGAAAGTTTGCTGTGAAGTGCTCTCTCTCCCCTGATGGCTGCCATCCTGAGAACTTCATGCCCTGGTGCCGGACTCCTGAGGCCTTCCCTTCCTCCTGAAGCTGTAGCTCTCACAATATCTGACATTTGCTGTCCACTGCTGGGATTGCACAGCTTCCTACTGATAGAATTGGCTGAGTATAATCTTTGCATATTCTGTATTGGTATCGGGATCAATATCGGTTCTTTAGTGCTGTTAATGTTAATTATCTAATCTTATTCTATTAAATCTGTTTATACTTCAGCTCCCGGGTTTCCTTGTTTTTTCCCGATTGCCCTTTCCCAGGTGGGGAGGGCTCATCGGGTGATAGAATGATTGTCTAAATGACAACAAAGTGTTATGGGACTCTCAAACCATAACAGTTACCCTGAAGAAATAATGGAAGAAAAGTGAGGTAGCAAGCAACAAATGAAGGGGGCTTTACAATGCCCATCTTTCATAGGACAGGGAAAGAGGAGCTGAAGAATTACAGATCAGTCAATTTACTTCAACTCACAGAAAGACCCAAATAATGAAACAGAATGATTGTGACTAACTAGAATAAAACTGGAGGACTAAAAATCAAGACAGATGTCAAAAAGAAATCACTTCAGACTAACCTGATTTTTTTCATCAACAGGAAAACTGCCTTTGTGGAAAGAGTACCAGGAATGTTGCATATTTTGTCTTTAATACCTTTGACACAATCTTTTTTATTCTTCTCTCAAAGTAGAATAACATGCACTAGCTCCAGTAACTACAGGCAGGATGCAAAACAGGTTTCAGAATCATCTTGAAAAAAGTGTCATACATAATTCTTTAGCAAAACAGAAGGATAGATCAAGTGGCTGTGTACAGGGGATCCGTATGTTCCAGTATCTTCTAGATATTCATTAACATCCTAAAGAATAGAATAAATAGTATGCTTATTGATTTAGTAGATGACATGATCCTTGAAAGCACGAGGGGTATGTTAGAGGATAATTTGCTCATGAGAAAGTAAAAAAAATCCCCTAAGTACAATGCTATTCAACAGGTACAAGTAAAGTATCTTTGCAGGTATAGTCAGCAACACAAACAAAGGGTGGAATAAGGAAGCAAGCATTTCAAAGGCAAAAGATCTCAGTAATTTCTGACCACAAGTTAAACACATCAATAATGACATAGCAAGAAAGGCAAATATCATTTCAGAGTGCAAACGGAAGTGTAATTTACAATTGCGTGAAGCAATACCCCTTCACTTGGTTCAGCATCGATAAGGTCTCAGCTTGAGAACCGTGTTCTGCACTTTAAGAGCATTCACCAGTTGAAGACTTTCCAGAAGAGAGCAACGAGAATGATCCGCAGCTTAAAAAGCATGACCTATGAGGAAAGACCAACTGAACCAAGGAGCAGGTAAATCTGAAAAACAGGAGACTCCCTGAGTGAATCAAAAATACCAGTAAAGGTAAAAAGCTGCTACAAATAGGAAGAAAATTATCTGTTTTCAGTGTGCAATGTTATTATAGGAAAAAACAGTAGACTGAAGTGGCAGAAAGAAACACAAGAGAAACCTTTTTAATTGTGCCAGTGATAGGGCATTTGAATAAATAAACTATGGGTGATGTGGAGTCCTAAGCACTGCAAATCGTTAAATGCAGTTTAGGCAAACAGCTATCAGCAGCAAAAAGTAACATTAATGCTGCAGAAAGAGAGTAGTTGAAATGCCAAAGTTTCTTTCCTAATAAATATTCTATGATTTCAGGAATACATATACTATGGAGAACTTAAGATACAAGGAGAAAGATGAACTCTTGCATATTGGTTTGTGTGACATATCAGCCATTTCAGACGTTGAATGATTTTTTGTTAGCCATTTCTTGCTTCTCTTGATCTATTCAATATATCAAAAAGCTGTGAGTTTACAACTAAAAGTAAGGGCTTGTATTTTTTTCTTTTTGATATCAAGTGGAACATAACATGACCCCTAACAACTATGTCTCACTCTTAACTGTGTGCATTTAACCTTCCAGCCAAACAACATGTCACTTTCTTGTGGTTCAATATATCACATATATAGCTGTAAATTTGTTTCTGTGCTCCCCCAAACATGTAAGATTCAAACCATTTCTCATCAATTGAAGTAAACTGAGGATGAGGCAGTAACATTACTCAGCAGAGACAAACTGTCACTGTGATTAAGTGGAATATTTTGATACCTGAGCTAAGTTACTGATGAAAAATGGACTTGCAGTGTCCACTGTATCACAAGATGATAAAAAGATCTAAGAGGAGTGAGTGGAAGTTTTAATCAGGCTGTATAAGCAATGCTAAGAGTGGTTTGTACAGACATAAATAACTAACACACTTGCTGAGCTCCCAGAGAAACAGGTCAAGGTTTTGTGCATCTTACACGCACTTTGAAGTCAAAGTAGATTATGTGACTTTGACCGCTCCATGAGGGGAAAGGAAAGCTTTCTGGAAATAACAAAACATATTTGCAAATACACTAGGAGTTTAAAATATGACCAGGGAGTTTGTCTCCATTTTTTAAGTACCCAATTTCAAGGCTCTTTTAAACACCGGAAATCATGACTTATAATTTCTGCATTTCAACAGGATGGGTCCAAGTTATTTTTGGATATATTATTATAAAGCCCTTAATTAAATTGCTCCCATAAATTAAATTATCACATCCTACCTATGATTAAATTTATATTCTTTATAACAAAAACACAATTCAAGGGAATCTGGGCTACTTTAACAGAAAGGGCCTATAAGAGCAGGCTGATCTAGGGGAAGAGAAACTGAAGAGAGGTGTGGTGAAACAGGAGTTTGATAGGAAACTGGATAGGATTTGAAGGATCTGAAAAAAACCCCTTGTGCTGGTATGGGAACAGGCCCTGGGAAAGGGAAGAGGATGTTAGAATTTTATCAAACACAATCCTTTTTCTCTGTGTGTTTGTATGTGTGTACAGGAGTGGAAAGTGTCACAGATTTGGAAAACTCTGTACTGAAAGATTTTTCAACCTTAGGGAGACCGAGACTGAGAGGAGCTCTTACAAAGGGTTCTGAGTATTCTGCAGCTTTTTCCTTCACCTGTGAGTATATATCAAAATATATCAGAACTGCCAAAAAATGGAATATAAATTATGTGGACATTCGCATTCCTTGTTGAGCTAATCCTCCTTAGTAGAGAAGGAAGAAAATATTTTTTCTTTCCATGAGATCTACTGATATTTTTATTCCACATAAAAAAAAAAAAAGTAAAATTTTCATTTTTTATCAGAATACCAAATTTGCAGCCAGGAAATAGATTTTGCCGCCATCTTGAACCAACATTCTCAAAGATTTTCTGACTTTTTTTTTTACCAGAAATATAATTTCTCCCCTTAACCCTACTTTGTTACCTTCACTTAAACAAGATTAAAATGGAAAATCTTTCTTTATTTTGCATTTGCATTATGTATTGCATCAAGAAGCTTTCTGTCAAATATTCCATACTGTGTCAACTTTGTTCAGTGCAGCATTACACATAAAAGCACTGAAAACTTTCTAAAATGAAAATAATAGAAATTAGAAGTAGTTTTTCTCATATTTCTTACAAAGTTAACATCAACAGAGGAAATTGTTGAAAGTCTTCATAGAAATAGCTAACTCTTCTACAATGCACAAAATGGGCTGTGTACATGAATGCATATCTGTAGCTGCTAACCGTAAATATTACACACCGAGTGGGAGAAGAAATACTGCTTACAGCTTATACTTTCTGGCAGAGCACAAGCTGGGAAACTTCATGTCACCATTCACTGAAAATTTCTCAACATAGGCTACCAGATTAAATTTTTGTTTATTTGTTTGTTTTGAGAATGTATGCTTAATTTTAAAGCTTTTTAAACACATAGAGTTATATAACCCAAAGTCTGCTGTTTGTGACACCGCTGCTGAAAATATGGACTTCCACTGAATCCCATGGAAGAGGGTAAATGTAAAAACCTGGCTGCCAACTAAAATATGTCCTGCAGTCTAATCAGAAGTGTTTGGATGTCATTCTTGTTAGTCTGAACAGCAATTATGTGCATGCCACAGGGAGTGTGAAGGACAGACTTAAAAACAGTGGTATTTTTGTTCAGCACACACAGTACCTATTTATCAGTCTTATGCTGGTCATTATCTTTTTTGATGTTGGAAGTTCCATTAAGAAACAAAGTCAATGCATTTTGTACTCAGCCATGTGATGTGGTACATCAAATAGTGGCCCAGACCTTCTCAGGGAGACAATCTGAAAGTTGCTGCAGCGAAATCAATAAAGTGAGACCATAACTTAGTTTCTCAGCCATCATGTTCCAAGGATGATGAAATTATAGTCTATAAAACTGGCAAATTGATAGATAGATGATGTTTGCTTTTACAAATAAAAACATTTAATCCTATTTCAAGGATTCAAATTCAACCAAGAAAATAATTTATTTCTCATTTTGGTTTAGTCTTATGATTCAGTGTTGTCCCAGGAGTGTCCTGTCTTCAGTTATTTCTCTTTCACTCCACTGCCTCCGAATTTCACCTCAAGCTGCTGTTCTGGAACCACACTGAAAACAATGAAATGGCATAAAAAAAAAAAAAAAAGTAAGCATTTAATAACGAACAAATTTTGCTGCTCAAAATTGTTTTTCAACTGTACAAATATGCTGTATAATAGAAGGAAAAAATCATAACTAAACAATTTATTTGCAAAAGTTGTTCAACATGTTATTTGAGTTTCTTCAGTGTATAATACTTCGAATGCTATAAAATTCAGTGGATGACATTAGATTTTTCCCATCATGTGTGGAAAGACAGCATCCTCCTATGTGCTTCCTAATACAGGCCAGCTCTTTGTTCCCTCCTGTCACTTTGTGCAGTCATCCTGAAGAAGTCATCCAGTCTTTGATAAGTACCAAGTCCTTATCACTTCTCCAGCCACCACTCCGATCGCATTGACGAAGTAACATGTCACTGAGGAGAAAGTGAGAAACAATGTGTGCCATAATGCATTTGCAAGACAGTTTCAGCTCTGGGGCCATACTGTGGCTATCTGAAAGGACAGCATTGATAATTCTCAACAAAAGCTCATTCAAAACCATCCACAAATAGTGCATTTTGCTTTTTTCAGGTATCTAATCATTCCAAAATAAAACTTGTTACAGTTAGAAAGCCTCCACCTGCATGGATACTACGGAATTTTAATTCTGTATTGTGTAGTAGAGTATTTCAGGTCTCATAGCAACAACAAAAACAATAAGAAGGAAAACTTTGTGTTTTGGGGATCATATCCTCTGGTTTCTTTACATCCACTGAATTAGTCCTAAATTCCTAACTGTGCCCCAAGCTGTACAAAACACAGCCTGGCTGAAATTTTGTGGCTTTTTACATAAACAAACATTCAATTTATTTGCAGCATCTTTTCCTTACATTAGATCTTAACAAGTAGCATTGCAAGGGGGAAAGTTTGAAAAAAGTTGTTTCATTTTGTGTAACTGCCATCCCACGGATATTAAAGTTTGCAAAATCACCTATGTTGATCCACGGCATAGTTAAAATTCTTGATTTAGGGGATTTGATGAATTTGAAGGTTAAATAAAAATATACCCTTAATCCACATTGCCTGCATGTTGTTATGGAAATTGATTTCTGTTGGAGAGTAATCTCAGAACAAGTACACTCTTTTGGTCTTGTTGTTGTTCCCGAATAGACACAGATTTTTAGTGGTTTAGCCACCACCTAAACAGGTCAGCTTTAATTGTTTGTACACCAAGCAATACAACCAAAACATAAAAATACAAACCGCAAAGTTGTAAGGTTCATATGCAGTTGATCGTTCTGGTGGTTTGGTATTATGATTATAGAAAGCAGTAACCATTCAGCTGCATATTGCCAGAGAGAAAGAAAGGTACGGGAGAATGAGTATGAACTATAGAGTGAAGCACTGTCATGCTTCACAAGGGGTGTTCTGCATATCACAAGCCTCTGGTCACCATGTCACTGTGGGTGAACACACTGTGGCCTGGCAAGGAAATCGTTAGAAGTTTGGTGCAGCTTTAGTAAAAACAGGCCACTGTGTGCAGGCTATGAAGCAGGTTGTTTCTCTCATAGAAAGAACTGACAGAGAAATTTGGGAAAACAAAATGAATAATTTAAAATATTTCCAGAGAGGCGTCAGAATAGTACACTATTGAAAAATGGCTGCAATCCCTCTTTCTTCAGGCAGATACCGGGCTACCTGATTAACTCTAAGCACATGTTTGACTCCTACTGAAGTAAACAGGACATGAACACAAGCCAAAGTATATTACTGAAGAGGGCTCAAGTGGTGAACTGAACCAGAACAAATAGCCTGAGTATGGGAGGTACTTCAGGAAGAGAGACAGGGCATCTGTGTGCAGTTCGGTGATAAGCTGAAGGCTCTTTAGTGATATCAAGGGAAAGGGATGGAGAAAACCCCAAGATTCTTGATTCCAGTAAATTGCCGCCTCGCTTCAGGTGGACTCATCACCTTGGGCTACCTTTCCAAGAAAACAAAGAGAAGTCAATGTCTTGAAACTTCTGTACATAAAAAACCTAACACCAATAGCAAAGCATGAATACAGCAGCAGCAGCAGCAGCATTTCCTCCCTTATGAAGTTATCTTCATGCCTGCAACGCTGCGATTCCCCCATGCAATGTATAATTATATCTTATGTAATAATGGCATCTGTTGTATTGGATTGGGGCAATATGTCACTCGAGCACTAATTTATTTGCCAAACATCTTAGCTCTCTGTATAACATTGCAAGGAGTACAGGGAATAAACAAGCGGAGGAAAACTCTGATTTAATTGGAGTAACACAGACTTGATGGGATACGTAGCAGTTTTTGGAATACTAATATGTTGTCCAAGAAGGGCTGGCTACGGAATGAATAAGGGAGGTGGAATTCTCTCACATATCAAAGATGCAAACACTTGATTTGAGGGGTGAAAGGTAGAGCTAAACCTGCTGCATGGTGAAAAATGGGGAAAGAACACTATTCAGATGGCTGTATATACAGACCACTTGCCCAGAAGCATCATTTGGATGATTTTTTTCCTCAATACCCCAAGGAATCATCTAAAGCATAGGACTGGGCATTAAACAAAGATATAAGAAAGGCAAACAGCAGATCCAGAATGTCTGCCTAATTGTTGGGATGAACTCACGATATTTTTTTGATAGAAAAATGGACAAAGCAGCTAGGAGGGCTGTTCTCGTGCCTTTGATTCTTACCAGTTGGGGAAAACGTCAGGGCAGAAAGCCACTTCAGTAAGGGTGACCATGGACTGAGAAAGTGCCTGGCTAAGAGAAAGCAAATGAAGGAAAATAGAAAAATAAAACCAAATAATGTAAAGACTGAATTCAGAAATTTGGTATGTAAGATCTCACAGGAGATCTTACATACCAAATGTCTAAGAGTAAAAATCCTTAGAGAAAGCTGGCATTTCCTCAAGGAAATGACACAGCAGGTACAAGCTGCCCCAGTGCAGAGAAAAGCCTGGAGACCATGGCTGTACCGTGATCTCAGCTACAGAAAGGGAAGTACACAAAAGTGGAAATTAGGTTAGATTATAAAAGACTTGTACAAATGAGTAGATTGTATCGACAGAAAGTCAGAAAAGCTAAAACATGACCTGCAAGAGAAAATAAAGAACAGGAAAAGTAGATTGTGTTAACAGTAAAAAAAAAAATGTTAGTCCATTGTACAGCAGAGATAGAAAACTAACAGACGATGGTGGAGCAAGTGTTATGGGCGTTTTTTTATCTGTCTTTAATAGGTCAGTTACAATTTAGTGGAACAGTACAATTTAGTATCTGTGTCAAAGGCATGAAGTCTCATAGTACAATTGGAAAAGAACATGTCAGGGAGAATTTTAAAGACATAAACATTTTACTAAGTTGCCCAGGCTCGATTAATTTCTTTTTAAGTAGTTGAAAAATTGTCCAAATGACTCTTAGGACCATTACATATGTGTGAAGTAATGGAGGAAACAGAGGTACCAGAGAATGGAATGGGACAAGATGGTGCCCGTATTAAAAATGAGGAAAAAAAAAGAGCATATGGAAGAAAACAGATCAATGGCAATTAGTATGGGTCTGTGAAAAATAAGTTGCCTTCAAAATAGTTGGGTTCTATCATAGGGTAGCATGATTTGTAAATAGAGAAGACACAGTAACTGTCATGTATCTTGACTTTTAACACAACTGGAGATGACATTCTTACAAGCAGTTTAGTGAAATATGGCCTAGATGAAAGGTGAGTGACAAAGCACCTGAATAATTGTAACAAAGGAAATACTAATCAATGGTTCTCTTTCAAGCAAAAGGATGTTGAATGGGGGTCTGCAGAGTTTATATTGGATCCAGTTTTCTTCAGTACATTCACTGAAATCAAGACAAAGGACTAGAGCATATATACATAACTTAACATAACTTAACTTTACATAACATAACTTTATAACATACCTTTACATAACATAACTAGAGCATATATACATAACTTGTAGATTACATGGAGCTGAAGAGTACAATAAGGTTCCTGGGAATGCAATTAAAATTTAAATAGGAAAAAAATACATGGAAGAAATATGTGATTCAGTAGGAGCAAGGAGAAAGTGTAGGTTATTTATTTTACAAAACTATTAAAATACAGGGTGAGTTAATGGAGATGAGGCAATAAAAAAAAATAACAAAATCTGATAATTGAGGTGAATTGTAAAGTGTACAGAAGTGATAAATTTCATGCCACTGCAAAAAAAGGCAAAACTCACACTGGGAAGTAGAGAGAGATTTACACACAAGATAAATGAAATAATTCTCCCACTCCACAGCACTGGAAAGTCTCAGCTGCAATTTCGCAGCTGAGTTACTGGATTCCCTAGAAAAATATAGCACAACTAAGACGGTAAAGAGGAAAGTAATGGGAAAATGGGTGCACATGAGGAGAGTTTGGATCAGCTTTGGTCATTTAGCCCAAAGAAGAAAATTTTAGGGGGATGATATGGCACAGTACTGATATTCTAAAACATTAAAGGTTGTTACAAAGAAGGAGGTAATAATCTGTTCTCCATGAGATAATGAGCATGAATTGCAGTCAGGAAGATTACTGTGATTTTATCATAAAGATTTGTGAAGCATCAGAATAGATCATGTGGGTGGCTGTGAAGGCTCCATCACTGGATTCCTCTAAGACTAGATTAGAGAAACTTCTCTCAGGGTTGAAATACACGTCGTTGATTCCTCCACAGAGCCACAAGGCCTGTCAAGTACTTCTCAGGGTTTTTCCCAAGAAAACTTTCCAAATTTCTCTCTATTTTGTCAAAGTCTCCTTTCCTCCTAATAATCTGCAGATTTCCAGTGTCTCCTCTTTCATTCTTGATTAGCTACGTCTTTGTCTCCAATTTAAAGCTATTTGAAAAGATGCTACCCAGTAGCAGCACTTTCCAGCTCACTTGCTGTAGGAAAAAACAGACTTCAAATCCTGGACCAAGCACTTGAGGGATTTAGAGCTCCCCAGATGCTTATACAACTCTGCCAGATAGTGCAACAAATGTCCTCATGGGCCATCCAGACATCCTTATTAACAGATCTGCCCCTCAGATGTCCTCTTAGTGCTCCATCAGTGCCTGGGGATACATGTGTTCAAAGCAGCTACATCATGACTATCTCATCAGTGCTGTCCTAATGTCCTAATGTCTTTTACGTGTCTCAAATGCATGCTGGCAGCCTTACTGCTTAGACCATGTCAAACACACTTCAGTCAATTTCATTATCCTTTCTTTCAGTTTCCTTTGACCTTTTTTTTTTTATCTCATCTTCTCTCCGTCTTTGATTCCTTTACAGAATCACAGAATCACAGAATGGTCAGGATTGGAAGGGACCTCTGGAGATCATCTAGTCCAACCCCCCTGCCAGAGCAGGGTCACCTACAGCAGGTTGCACAGGACGGCGTCCAGGCAGGTTTTGAATGTCTCCAGTGTGGGAGACTCCACCACCTCTCTGGGCAGCCTGTTCCAGTGCTCTGCCACCTTCAAAGTAAAGAAGTTCCTCCTCATGTTTAGATGGAACTTCCTATATTCAAGTTTGTGCCCGTTCCCTCTTGTCCTATCACTGGGCACCACTGAAAACAGACTGTTCCCATCCCCCTGGCACCCTCCCTTTAAGTATTTGTAAGTGTTAATAAGATCCCCCCTCAATCTTCTTTTCTCTCCGCTTGTTTCATCTACTCCTTTTCCATTTAGTACGTGCAAAGGAAATAAGCTATTTCAGTCTTTTACCCATATTGTTGACATTTCCCATGATTCTTATACATATAACACCCAGATGCTAAATGAATGAACAGCCAGTGACAACCAAATGCCAGATACAGCTAGAAATTCACATCAGTCCTTTAGCTGCACCTCATGCTACTGTTTCACAAATGGCTGAAGCATATACCCATTTAAGTGAATACATTTAAAAAATTTGGGGAAACATAGATAATAAAATCTATATTAACAATATAGATTTATTTTATATATACTATATAGGTATTACATATATTTTTACTTATACTAAAAAATTATAGATAATAATAGGATTTTAACAGTGCCTCAGTTCCTATTTCAGCATTTTCAAAATAAAATATTTGGTCTTTATTTTGAAAAAACTTCCTTTTCCAACATTCATATTTTGATTCCATTAACCACTACTTTGTTGTTCCATTAACAACTACAACACATTCCAAATCTAAAATGAAATATAGCATTACACATAACCATAATTCTGTCATGGAACCAAATTTCAGTCTTTCCTCTCTGCTTTTCCATATTTCCTTGTTTTTACTTGTTTTCTCAACAGTATTTATCAGTACCTCAACACAGTCTTTGAAAGATTTCTTGCATTAATGCAGTAACAAAACACTGCAGCAGTAGTTAGGATTTAATTAGCCTGTGTCCCAAAACTGTCATTAATGCTATAGGCAATGTCTGTATTACTAAAAGTTATTTGGTGTTAGAGGAGCAGAACAGTAGATTCACATGGTTGTTCCTGAGACTCCTCTCATCTCCATTGTGTGTGATTCAGAGGGTTTGCTTTGGATTAAATTTAATCTGGTCTCTGGGCCAAATATCTCCTTTGCATATGTAGCTCTGAGTTTTCTGAAGGGAAAAAAAAAGAATCACCCTGGAGGGCCTTGTGGTGCTGCAGCCCATGCACTGCTCTGGAACCTCATGTGAAACACTCACGTGCTTTGGGGCATGGCTTCCAGCTGGGCTCCCACTGGAAAGGTTTACAAGAGAGGCAGAGAAGCTCTGCTGAATCCCCACATTAGGTGAGTTCATGAACATCACCGTAATGAAGTAGGAGCAAGTTTTTCTTGGTTGGAAATATTCTGAAACTCAGAGCTTGTAAGATAAAATCTAGCTAAAAGTGAATGATCTGGGACTAATTGTACCAATTCAAAGCAAAACCGACTGAATGGGGATGCATGAAATCCGTGCCTACAGGTAAATGACTGGCCATTTTATTTCTTTTAAGAAAACGTCTGCATTTATTGTGAAGTTCCTACACTGTGGCATTTTTGGTTTAGGGAAGGGGAAAAATCCTAAGGACCTGAGCTGTGGATATTTCAGGCAGAGTTGGTTCCTATAGGAAGACAAACTTATAACTTTAAAACATGGTTGCCTTTCCTCCACACTCAAGCTTTCTTTTTGTACCCTGCGCTAAGTCTATTCTTTCATGTCAAGCATGGGACAGTGGGTGGGCCAGCTGGTCTTTCGAGTTTGCTTTCTGTATTTCAGCCTGGGAAGTCCTCTCTTGAGAACTGAATTTCATAGATTCTGAAATGAAAAAAGGAGCTGAAACATTGCAACATTTTGTCCCACAGTGTGCAGGAGAGCACGTCCATGCACAGTACAGACAGAGGGTGACCGAGGAGTGCTCTTAAGCACCAAATCCCACAGCAAATAACCACTGCTGTTGTAATTTTGGAGGGGGACTCAAGGAATGCTTATAACCAGTTTCCCCATTAGGGTATTCCTTTTCATGGAGACTATGTGTTTATTTTCAGAAATGTCTGCTATCGCTGTGCATGTCTCGCTTTGCCCACTTTCCGTATGCTGCTTTTAGGGGGTAGGAGATGGCAAAATCTTGCCTTCGGTTGGGAGACAAGAATGTGTGACTGCAGATGGAGAACTGAAGCAGTGACATTCTTGAGGAAGGGGCCCAGAGTGGACATCTTTCACCTTTGGCAGTGCAATCTTACATGAAATACAAGAAGTACTGCTTAAGAAAAGCAGAAATGAAAGGTAGAAGAGACAGAGAACGGTATAAAGAGTTAGCATATGGTGCTGCTAGCTGTTGTGGTAACTATGGCTGGTGATTCTAGCCCAAGCACA
Source organism: Anarhynchus alexandrinus (assembly GCA_008711295.1). Taxonomy (NCBI): domain Eukaryota; kingdom Metazoa; phylum Chordata; class Aves; order Charadriiformes; family Charadriidae; genus Anarhynchus; species Anarhynchus alexandrinus. Next base: position 1,658,164 of record VUYV01000045.1, read on the forward strand.
TCTGCATTTTGTAGTCCAGGTGTTAATGGAATATTGATTTATTTGAGAAGGGTTATCTTACCCACCCTAACTCTCTGATGGTTGCCTCCTTAAAAACCTTACATATACATTTCACTACTGAAGTAGAGCTCTTCCACAAAGTCAAGGAGATAAGCAAAACTATGATGCTTTAACCTTTAAGCCCAGGCTCAGAATCAAAAAGCAACATGTGTCACTTACATCCAGGAATTGCACTACTAACCAGTTCCCAAAGATACTCATGGATGTGCAAAAGCGAGGGTTTGAGCAAAAGCCTCTGACGAAAACTTGAGACACCACCTTACCCCCTCCAATAATATATTTTACTCTTGTGCCTTATAACATGAAGACAGCCTTTTTAGGGGCATACTCACAAGAACATCAGTCATGAGTGTTCACAGTAATAACAAACCCAAGGGACTTCAACATGAAACAGTGAGTCACAGAAGTATTATAGAAATGATGCTGCTTGAATTATAGTCTATCTTTCTTCCACTCAGCAATGACAAGCATGCTGGGAGAACTTCAGCAAATTAACCAAATGGTGAACGGCTGCAGGGTCTACTGTCCGTAGTGGGGATACATCCCACTAACCCTTAATTGATTCTCACGTCACAGACACTGGATTTCCACCCGGGTGTTCCTTCATTAGCTTTTGGCAAAAAATATAACAAAAATGGTGAATGGCATTTACCAGCATAAGGCTATGAAAACCGGGTCGAATCCAGCTGCTGAAAAGCTCTTTTCAGAGCACCCCGCTGGACCTCCATAAGCACTGCATCTTGCTGGACAGGTCTGGCTTCGTCTAAGTGCTCAAAGGCAGGATACTCCTCATCGTCATCCCTGATGGTCGAGTTCACTAGTGCAAGAATGGGGTTATAAGGAACAAGGCAATCAATGCTGGATGCTTTAGGGCAAATGTCACTAAATGTTTTTGACAAAACCAGGAGGCTGAGTCATCCCAAAACTGTTTCTAAGGTCTTTGTCTAAATTTATTCCATCTTTAAGTCTTTGACCTTTCCTCTGTACTATACATGCAGGCTCTGTTAAGTATCAACATTATAAATTTTATTTTTCTTCCAGCTGTGCCTGAAATTTTCATGTTTAGAAGAAAGAAATCAGTTATTTTTTCTAACTTTTTCTGAGTCACTATTATGATAATGAGAAAACCCTACTTCCGAGATCGTTGCTTTCACATAAAAGTATTCTCTGCTTGAAAGGTCATGTTCTCTAAATAATACATACATAAAAATTAATATTCTATCTTTGAATTGAAACTGTTATAAACTTAAAGGCAATGCAATAAAATGCCACCTTGATTTTAATTTAGCTTGAAAACATTTCTCAATTTAAATTCAAATTTAAAGTCAGTGTGAAAATGCTGCCCATTATTGTCTATAATATCATCTGTAGATAAACGTGATGCAGCTTGTTAAAAAGGCAGTGATCTACTCCATGAAATCATTTGCTGCTCCAAGTCTCATTTTAACATCTACTTCTTGATCTGCGTATTGTCAGTTTGCTCTTAAAGAGAACACTATTTTTGTCCCTGGAGAAAGCTGGAAATTTCCCCAAGAAACAAGTCAGAAAAAAACATGAGGCTATAAGACTATGAGGCTCCTATTAGTCAGGGTTACTGCCTTTAACTGCTTCTCTGCCACCACTAGCATGGTAAGACAACTTTTTTCTTCCAGGAAAATGAATCTCAAGCTTTTATTTTAGAGCAGTTGACAACAGCCTTTTAATACCTGCAGAGATATTTTCATACAAACAGTTGCATTAATGAAATTTAATAATAATATCCATACTACATCTCATATGATCAAATCAAATCCCTATTCACTTCTAACCGTAAGGAAGTAAATAATATTTTTGGGTTTTTTTATCAAAAGCACCACTTGTCTGATACCTCCAGGAAGATTCTGTTATTTTTTGAGGCTTTTATTTTGTGGATTTTCCATCAAGCTTTACAGTTGGAATGACTAAAAGTAGTCAGGATTTGTCTGAAAGAGAAGTGCCATCATAGCGATCCTCAAAAATTAGCTTTTCCAATACGGATCAAGGAGTTATTTCATATTACAAAGGTAGAGGCGCACTTCTAGAAGGTAGGAAGAAAGGGAATGTATTTGAGACAACAGTGTATTTTCTTTTTGAAATACATTAGCAATGACCCAAAAAATATAAAACCACTTTTTTGCACATCAGTCCCCAGCTTCATTAGAAGCAGAAAGCTGAGCTGCAAAGAAAATACAAGCACAAGAGAAGACTGTATGCACAAACTGTGAAAGAAACAATTATTTCTCATTTTATGTATGTTTATATTATCTCTTTACCTGCCATTTACCCTCTAGAGGTTTTTTGTCTCTTTTTTGCTATGGCAGTTTTTACTGTAGCAGGGTTGGGAAAGAGATTAAAAAGTTTATATGCAGTCTGCCGTGGAGTTTTGCTGACATTTTTATGACAACAGCAAGTAAAATGTGTTCCTTAATAGACCACCTTAGTTTAAAAGCTTTGTGGTTGCTTTCATTCATCTGGTTTTGATCCAGACAAATAACTGAACTTGTCATTATCCCTCGGAGGTGTAAGAATGCAGAATATTAATGGCAGGTCTGGAGAGCACTGCTTTCATGCTGTGCCCAAATGCTTTCTTGCTGGAAAACATTCAGTTTGTCAACTTCTAACACACAGCTGCTGAAGCTGAATTATCATGCTGTTCTAACTTTGATAACTATATAAAATATTTTTTATCTACTATTCCTCATATTCTTGATTCAATATCCACAAATGAATATTCAATGTCAAAAATGTTTAATACATTCATGGGCTTAGGAGACTGCTAGTCTTGATAGCAGCACAGCATGATCAGGGCTCCTAGTTAAACGTGTTTCAAATATTAAAGCCGTTTTGACTACAGACTCTTGCTTTTTTAAGATGTACACATTCTAAGAAGGCAAGATATACATCATCATTAATCTCTGAAGCTAAAAAATCTGTATGACGATCTAAAAACAGAAGTTGCAGGGTTAATCTGACTATTGAACTTTATGTACCACTTGAAGAATCAAAGAGCTCAGAAGTATTTTTTAGCTTAATGACAGCTCTAAGGACTTGCAAAAAAAGTAATTTGGCCTTGTCTCTGATGTTTTACTTGTCTTGATCTGAAGGTGTTTCTTCATTCCAGTGTTTTTCTTCCTCAAAATGTCCCCCTAAGTAGCTACCCTCACTCCATTTTATCAACCTGACACACCATTCTTTTCCTTGATTTTATTTGAATTATTTTTTCTTTTTGTATTTGTCATGTACTTCTAATCCAACAGCTATTTGTTAGATATGAATGCATGATAACCAACACATATTGGTTTGCATAAGGCAATCCTGGCAGGATGCTCCAAAGAGATCCTGCTCACTTTTCTTTACAACTCACCAGTAACTCACCATTTCTTTCTTTTGTTAGATTAATCTGACGGAAGCACAGAAAGGAAAGGTGAAATTTTACAATATAGATTTCACGCATTTATGGTACAAAACTGGACCAAAAACCAGTTAGAAAACATGATACTTTCTGGGTTAGCAAACATACTTGCAGTATCTGATCTTCTGACTTTAATATTTAAAATAATGTACTTTTTTCAGCATTTTACTATTTTGCAGTACCATTGCATAAATGGTACATAAAAGGAAGTCAACTAGATACCACTGTGAAATGCTGTGGCATTTTCCTGACAGTGGCTCAGTAGCACTTTCTGAAAACTTCTTGTTGATGCACACAGAGGTCCTGCTTGCCTTCAGAATCTTGTCTGAGATGGCAGGACTGGAAACAGCAAAAACAGAAAGAGCCCAGCTTATTTGTAAAGTAGAATATCTAATAATGAAGGTATGAAGATGAAGATATTGAACTAAGATGTTTCTTTTTCCGTATCACATTTTGGTATCATGCTACAATAACCTATATATCCAAATATGTAATACTGTAAATTCTGTTCTTATAATTATTTAGCATACATCATTGTATTTTATTTAGAAAAATTGTTTAGAGTCTGGTTTTCACTTCAGACAAGGTTTGAAACCCAAGAAAAGAACAGAGGCCATTTGATATAGATGGGAATAGAAATTGTCTTTGAACAAACTCAAAAATATTCCAGAAATGTTGCAGAAAATATTAAAAAAAAAATCCACACTTTTTTCAAAGCTCACCTATAGCCTGAGGTTACAGAAGGGGACAAATATGGAGATGTACAAGACAGTGACTTTGTGTTTTAGGTCAGCCTTTAGAGACAAAAGGTTGAAGAAACAAAGTACCGTTTCTATCTGAATTAGCTTTTCACTTCTGACAGAAAATGAAATGCAAAAAAAAAAGGTTGTGACTCTTCTTTTACATTCCTCACTCTCTTCAAATCCATTTTTGCTTTGGCTAGTTTTGAAAGCTATCAATTTCTGGATACTCTTGCTGAAAACAATACTCCACTTAACTTATCATGTAGAAAATACACACAGGTCAAAACTGAGTAAAGACTTTAATCTTTCTAATATATTTTCCAGAAAGTAAAATAAAATTCAAATGTGCTTGAAGTACAAAGTTTACATTTATAAGGTAATTTTTCCACCAAATAATGATTTATTATTATCTATTCTGATAGAAGCATACATGATTTTAAATAGAACAGGTGAAAATGGATAACTTGGTGGAAAAAAAAATATTGTATGTGATGAGGCTTTTGACCGGTCATTTAACAGACTTTTTTGAAATCTATAGTTTAATTTCATATGAATGCCTTTTTATCGTTATGAACACTTTGACTTATGTGAATGACATGTATGGCTTCAGAATATATTGAAATTTGAGGACCAACCTAAGATTTGAAAGGAAGCTTCTCTTTCTCATTCTTCACTTGCAGGGTGTGTAAAAAAAAATAAAATCCATATTTTATCAAATGAGAAAAAATTAATTCACTGATCAAACTAATGAGGACACTTGGAAAAGATGTAAATATATGTACTTAATGTGTCATTCTTATTGAAAGAAACTCTTTTTATAAGATTCATAAAGTTTCTATGTAAACAAAGGAAATATTTTTTAGAAAGCAACAAAAAAAGAATCAACCCTGTAACACATCTTATCAGGCCTTTTTTAGGCACCTAATAAAATCCTAGTGGAATGTAATAAACCTGTTAACTTGAGAAGGCTAAGCACCATGGTGGTAATGAATATGTTACTGGATTAGAGTATTTGAAAAAGAGGGACTCAGGGTCTAAAGTTGGAAACAGAAATCTGTCAAGGGAATTACTTGTTAAAACTGGGAAAATGTTCTCATGTGAGGTTCTCCAAAATATTCACATTTAAGAAAAGTAGTTACTAGACTATAGTAAGAAATACATTCAGGACTAATATACAGACCTAGTGACTGACCACATGCTGTCCAACTACATCCAGACAGTTTTATGGTAAGGATATTATTTTTGACCCTAGTGTTAGAAGCTATAAGTCTGGAGAGGAACCCTGACAATTTTCTCAAGTGGTTTATTCTGTGATTTCTTCAACATTCAGATTATTAGTATAGCTTCCATAGGTCTCTAACAAGACAAAGAACTGCTGGGATATGCATCTTCAGCACAGAGAAATAACATGGAATAAAAATATAGGTGCAATGGCAGGCAGTTACAGTAGAGAAAAGTAAATACTGTGTTATGCTTTTGAGGACTTCAGAGGACTTTGCACTTTAATGCAAACATCTTGCACATTAAAGTTCAAAGTAATTAAACACCTCTTAGGCCCTTAACAAGAGGCTTCTATACACTTCTGTTCTTGTACAAATGTCCTGTGAAATGCAACAAAGATTAGAACCAACAAGGTTTTTAAAAAATTACTCTGGACATCCAAAGAACACATTAAAGAACCATAACTACTTTAAAAAATATTTAATCAACTCACAGAATTCTGGAACAGTCTGAAAGCTGCCCAGATACATTGTTATTTGCACATGAACTTTCAGTAAGATGCTGTACAGGGATAAATTTCTCCCTGAATGAACAACTTAATTTTATTTCTCAGGGCTTTCTTGTTTATAATTACTTATTACTTATCAGCAGATATAAGTTCCAGGAGCCAAACATGCCCCAAGCTGTGCTGACACTGCTTATCTTTGACAGGGGTGTTTGATGAGTTCATTACACACGGGATGTTGAAAAATACCTAGTCAGCCCACAGTTTTTCATTAGGCAAAGCTATCTCATACATTCATCCAGTAATGGCAAGGCAGGCTCAATCATGAGTTAAGAACTGGCCACCATCTGCAACAGCAAAATAGATGCATCTTTTCTTGTATCGCATTCTTGTCTAGGTACACAAAAATTTAAAGCAAGCAAGACACTGACCTCCTGTTTTAGAATAAAGAACATGAACGTTTTCTTACTCGACATTTCATTTTCACCAGTGTAAGAGTAGATTTTAGGTCCTGATAGCATGAATTTGTTACATTACCAAGCACAGTAATTTGCTGCTCCAGCAAATTTTTCACCTGACTGCTCTTTATACATAACCTGTGAAAGTTGCCTAACCTACCAATTTTTTTTTAGCATCTTTTCTTCCTTGAGAACACAATTACATGACATTTTTAACAGGTTTTCAAAAATGTTAGCAAAACTGCAGGAAAACAGGCTGTACCAACATAGCTTCCTTAAAAAATGCTTATGCCACTTCCATTACCACATTCTCAAAATGGAGGAATAGCAAGATTTGCTCAGCAAAATAAGTATGTAAGTTCAGGATCCTTCAAAAAGCTACCACTGATGTGGCTCCATGCTGGCAACAGTGGGTCTGTGGCAATGTCTGTGAAAGTCACAGAATCGCAGAATGGTTGAGGTTGGAAGGGACGTCTGGAGGTCATCTGGTCCAACCTCCCTGCTCAGGCAGGAGCATGTACAGCCAGTAGCCCAGAACCAAATCCAGATGGCTTTTGAATATGTCTAAGGATGGAGACTCCACAACTTCCCTGAACAACCTGTGACAGTGCTCAGTCACCCTCACAGTGAAAAAGTGTTTCCTGATGTTTGGAGGGAACCTCCTGTGTTTCAGTTTGTGCCCATTGCCTCTGGTCCAGCCACTGGGCACTACTGAAAAGTGCATGGCTCCCTCTTCTTTGCACCCTCCTTCAGGTATTTATATACAGCAACGAGATCCCCTTGAGCTGTCCCTTCTCGAGGCTAATCAGTCCCAGCTCTCTCAGCCTTTCCTCATCTGAGAGGTGCTCCAGTCCCTTTGTCACCTTGGTGTCCGTTCATTGGACTCTCTCCTGTATGTCCAGGTCTCTCTTCTACTGTGGAGCCCAGAACTGGGCACAGCACTGCAGGTGTGACCTCACCAGTGCTGAGTAGAGGGGAAGGATCACCTCCCTTGACCTGTTGGCAACTCTCCTAATGCGGCCCATGATACCATTAGCCTTCTTTGACACAATGGTACATTGCTGGCTCGTCTTCAACATGGTGTCCACCAGGACTCCCAGGCCCTTTTCTGCAAAGCTTCTTTCCAGCTGGGCAGCCTCCAGCTGGGAGTCACACCTCAATAATGGACATGTCATTGCTGTTCCTGCAGAAGCCAATAGGATGTTGGATCCTCCATGGAGCACTGAGAGTTAATTGCTGTCAGAATAAGAAATAAACCACAGTGACTATACAGCTTCCCAAACTAGTTATTTAATTTCAGTGTTGACCTAGTCCCACCATCCCAGAATATAACCAAGGCAAGAAGGCTAACTGACAAACTGTGACGGAAGAAGAAATAATGAGTGTCAGCGGGATGCTGACAGAAGTATAGGAAACTGATGTGGATCACCACTGCTGTGGACATATGTGCATTTTGTATTGTCAAAAACTCTGAAACGATTTTGTCGCAGAGCCTCTGAAAACAGTAAAGAACATGATTCCTGACCATTCACAAGCTATTGAAACCTCAGATGCTTTATATGCCAACTTTGTTTTTCACAAAAATCTAAATATTCATTAACAGAAATAGGCACCACCCTACCACAGTGGTAAGCTGATGGGCACATTCAGCATACTTCTGCTTTGGCATTCATGTTACAATACTATTATTAAACCATTGTCAAGTCTAGAAATCTGGCAGACTGTATTTTGGATTTATTATTTAACATACACTTTGAAAATGTCACAAGAGCTGCCTTTTGTCTTCCTGAAATGATGTCAGTCCAAGAACTGTGGTCAGCAAATAAGTCCTCTGGATGCTGCAGATTAAGGTCTTTGTTATTTCCGGGATTGATTATTTCAACTATTTATTTTGGGGCTTCATTGATTGCACTATTCAATCACTGCAGTCTATGACAGATGATACAAATCAGAATATATGCAGAATTTTGAGCAATGTGAAAAAATAACCCTATATATTTAACTCATCATAAATTTCCTCAGTGCTTTTAAAGGATTGCTTCCTCTTTGAAGGATCCCAAGAAGTAATAATTTATACCATTGAGCAGCAAGTGACTGGAAGCAAGAACTGAACTTCTCGGTAGCCAGTCCTGGGGAAAATTCTTCAGGATTTTATTCTGTTATTACTTACCTGCGTGCTCATAAATGTTAGTGAGAGTAGGAATGAAAAAGTATTTATTAAAAATAGTGGAGTTACTCCCCTAAACCATATCCCTGTGCATAAAAAGAAAAAAAAAACAACATAAACCAAACTATGTGTCTTCTGCAGTACATTCTCCCATGGCTTCAGCTGTCTCACTGTTGATGAATTCCATTAAACTCTTGTATGTTTGGCCCAGCAACACAGAGCAAGATTAAAGATTTGGAAATCTTCCCTTCTACAAAGACTCAAGAGACCCAGAGGCTTTGTGAAGCCACCTTGATTTTTCATCTGATGCAGAGAGATTCCTGAATAGCACAGAAATGGCATAACTGTATCTTTATATAAAACTTTCTTGCTCCCTTGGCACAGAGAGATATTGGGGAAGAGAAAGCTAATAAGCTTTGGCTAAAAAAGTTGTTTATAAAAGCCAGCACCAAGCTGCTCTTGGTTTTGCTTACTAGATCTTGCCCACAATTCACCTATGACAGTCTTTTCTCTCCTAACTATGAACACAACAAATTCAGTAGAAATTATCTTAAATTCCTGCAAGTAGCAAAGAAGAGTTCTGGAGATTTACTGTGAGGGAAAGGGGAGGATGAGATAAACCACAGGTTGTAGGGGTAAAAACAGAGAATATGTCTGGAGACTTAATTGCTTTACTGTCATTATTAAAATTCCTGCCAAAATATCTCTCCAAGATAAAACTGCTTTTGTCCTGGCTCACATTAAGTTCCCATCAACAATATTATTACAGTCGTAATGACAACAATATCTACATTCTGTTGCACGCAGAGCAATTGGCCTTTGAGGCTCCAGAGGATGCTGTGAACTTTACTACTTTTTTTCAGACACAGAAAACATGAGAGCTGCTCATGTTTTGCATCTATTAAAGAGGTACCCCATATTTTAAGACTTACATTTCCAGAAGTTTTGTTTTATATTTTCTAACAAAAACTGATAAATGTAGTATATTTCCACTGAAATAAAGAAATTATACCTATATACTGTAGTTGTTCTTTTTGTCTACAAAATATTCAAAGTGATTTTGGAGGGAGTGAACCAGCAAACAGCCTCAAACATATCACATTGCTTTCTCTTCATTTCATTTTCCTTCCCTCTTCTCAAGAAGCAATCATAATTTAAAACCTCAGTAATCTGCAAGCACTCATATGCATAATGTGGACCTGCATCATTGTTTCAAAAACGGTTTTTTTATTAGATAGAAAAGTCAAAATGTCAAGTGGAATATAAATAGACTTGTGTAAAAATAAATGCTTAGATTATTCCAACTCAACTGGTGCAGGACCACAAAAAATCTTGCTGATGAATACTTCATATTTATTTGAACTAAACTGCAGGTTGTTTCATAGTTCCCAGCTAGCATAAAGGTACTGTTACTAAATAAGGAGAACAGCTATATAAAAACTTTAAAACTGAAATAAAAAGGGTTTAATTTTTTTTTAATGTTCACCTCCTATGAAAAGCTCAGCGTTTAAGACTCTGGGACTGCCAATGAGTGAAATGAAAAGGGAAGATGGGGACATGTTTGTGTCCGACAAAGAAAAAAGCCTCTGGCACAATACGAGCATAACACTGAACAAGCGGGACAGATCTGGCTGTAGGTAGGAGTCAACGGTCTGATACATTACCTGTGAATATTTTATTTCTTTTTCCAGGAGGTTAATCTTGTAATTTTTATTTCCCGGTTGTCTTTCATTTCAGCAATGAATCATTTTACCTCAAAGAGGATGTTAATATACAGAAAACCCCTGCCCACAAGAGCATGCACTTTGACAATGAATATACCACAGCGTTAGCGAAGGCAGGCTTGGAGCAAAACTGCCATTCACAGGTGGGGTGCCGTGGGGAAGATGAGCAAGAGCCACCGGGCCCATGGGGTCACCTGGACGAGCATGTTGGGAACAGCATTCTTTCAACCAAGAGACCTAACGCCACCACTCGTTATGTCTGCTCCTTCTGCAAAGAGGGCAGTTGTGGGAAATGGAGACAACCTTGTAACTGCCTCAGTCATTTGGTTACCACTTCTACTGTCACAGAAATATAAAAAAAAAGGAGACATTTGTATCTCCCAGAAAAGTAATATTATGAACACTGGACTGGCACCTAGAGATGCCAACAATATTAAATCAGTTGGAAATGGACTTGAGTAGCTGTATTTACAAGCTGATGTCTTTCAAATATCTAAAACTCCTAATAGGTGTTAGATTTAGGTATCTAATTTTGAAATTTGAAATATTTCTCCCTGTGCCTTGTTCAGCTTCTAAGTAAGGAAACACCACTGAAATAAATCATTACATAAATCTTCATTGACTTGAAAGCAGGAGACTGAATTTTTATTAATCAGCAGTAGCACATACTCTGTAAACTTTATACAGCAATATCCAGATTGTACTGTACCTACAGATACTACCTCCACCATGGAAAACCAACTCTTTCCCACTGGGTGTTTTCAAGGTCATTTCCAGCTGCACTGTAAATAGCTGGAGCCAGCTAATACTTGTACCCATTCAAATTGGTAAACTCCTCAGTGAGCTATTATCTCCTTAGTAGTCATGTCCCGGTGCATATGTAGATATTACAGCAATATGACTGCCCGCATTAGGGGTTAAAGACTTCTGACTTTAAAGAGAAACACTGGTTTGCCCTTGGTGAGGCTTTCTCTTTAAAAACAAGGTGCTGGAGAGGGACCTTGATGCTCTGGGCAAAGCTTTGCAGGGGATTGCTCTTGACTAATAACTCACATTAGGAAACAAAGATAGAGGGTAAAACTGAGAAAAGATGACCACAAAAGATAGTCTTTGACAAAGAAAGCATAGGTAAATATACAGGCATGACAGCACTTCAGGGTCAAGTTGTGGGAAGTATAAAAGTGAGGGAAGAGTTGTAAGAAGTATTTCTGGGTCTAGCAGACCGCTTACCACTTAAACTCTGTTCACAAGGGACAGTCTCAATTTGTTGGAAACAGCTAAATGCAAATTGCTTGTATAGTGGGATTACGAAGCAGGGCAAACGTACCTGCTTAGGGAGTAAAGATTTTCTTTGTAAGGCAATCCATAGAGCAAAAACCATAGAAAGTAACATGCAGGCAATTCAAAGAGACTGGACTGTAAGGCTTGCCAAAAAGCAGGAGGAGGAGACCCTGATAATGAACAGGGAAGCACAACAGAGACAAGGTTTAGGCTAGAAAAATGAAGCAAGCAGCTGTAGACCAAGGCAATTTCACTCTTGAGTAAGATGGTCTCAACCGTCTCAGAAGAAGGCATTCCGACTCTTGCTTTTTGTTTTTAAAGAAGTCGGTACACATGGATGGCAGGAGTACCCAGGCATCAACTAGCATGAGAAACATTCTGGTGTGAAATGGGGAAGAGTGTGAAGAAGGTGCAGGAAGATGTTATAAATGATGAGAAACACGGCAACCAAACCATTCTGATAGGATCTTCTGATGTTAACTCATAAGAAACAGATGGCTGGCCTTTGGGGAGGTTGGTCACTGCACTGAGCTGGTAGGGACATCCTGAACCTGTCAGCCACTTCTGTGGCCTGTGTGGAGAGAGACAATTAGTGGTCAGAAGGACGGCACATCAGCTCAGGTAATCTCAGCAGCCAGAACACAGGTTATTACAGAGATGACTGGACAGAAAAAAGAAGAAAAAACAACCAAGGTGTACCACTACTGACAGTTTCTGGTAACATTATGCTGCATGTCAAACAGAAGTGGCTTTCAAATGCCAGTCCTTATAATGGCTGATATAATTAAGGTATTCCCCCATATTAGAATCCTTAGACATCTTAATCTTTACAAGTAACACAGAGAAAGACGTTACTTTCTGAATATTACAAATCAGTGGATGACAGACTGAGAGGTCAGTATGACCAGGCAATCAGAGTATGGTTAATCCCTTTTACAGAAAGGTTAACACCACTGCAATCAACTTTTCTACATGCTTGCCTGTGCCTTTAAAGTTCCAGAGGAATCAGTAGATTTTCACTGAATGAATTACTAATACGGCCAAATACAAAGTGTTATGTTAGATCTAATCAGGAAAAAAGGCAAGAAAAATACAAAAGTCACAGTGTTCTGCAACAGAAGCTGCAAGCATTTGGAAAAGACTGACATTCTACGGAGCTCACCCAACAAAACTCCAGTAAGTCCATGTTAAACACATATGTTAGCTTACTATAAGAAAACTGGAAATTTTCAAGCTGCACTAAGGTACCAGCACTACTGCAGCTTTTGTCAGGGATGTCTTAATGCAATTCAAAAGGTACACCCAGTAGATTATGAGGACTAGTAACATGGACATAGATGTGCAAAGCAAATTAATCAAATTAATAAAATAAATTTGTGCTGCAAGAGCAACTAGTGTTTGAACTAGCTGTGAAAGACAGCAAAGTAGGACTCTCAATACAGATGAAAAATAAAATAAAAGAAATTAAATAAATTAAAAAGAAATAAAAACACTCTGGATTTTATTTTATTCAAGAATTGGGGTATTTGTTCCTAAAGAACAACTCTATCATTCCTATCTATCATAAAGCTATGCCTCAACAAGAAACTGTTAGAAGATTTAAAATCCCTCTAGATTTGTAGATTTTTAGATCAGATAGCTCACTGACCATATATAGATCTCTAAAAAAACCCCAAATATTCCAAACTAAATGTGAAGCATTGAGGAATTGTTAGTTTGGAAAAGGGAGAATGAAAACTATCCTGGAGGGGAATTTGCAGCTCCCTCTGGGGTGCAGAACAAAGAGTTGCACTTATTGGGAAAACCACCACAGGAGTTGGGCAGCTTTAACTTTCAAAGATAATAGTCTTCAGCGAGGAGAGATGCTAATGGCATACACAGAACAGATGCTGGGGTGGCACGCTGCAGATACCTACAGGGACATGTCTACACCTGAGTGACTCACCCTAGGTTCTGTGTAAAGGCAGTCCCAGAAGGGAATCCCAGTGGTTGTACCTATGAATGAATGAAGAATGGACTGATGGCTCATTTACCATCTGTCCATTTGCCTGTGTGCACATATAACCACTTCAGATTCACTACCTTGGAAATTAATAAAATAAAAGCACTAGAACTGTTATACTATATTTCTCTTTATGAAAATAAACAGCATATGCATGACCATCTGTTAATGTAAACAATTTTAAATACTTCTGAACTGTATTGTCAATTACAGTTTCAATGACTGCTTCACTGTGGCAACATTTGTTGCAATAAATATGAAATGTTATCTTGAATTTCAGAATCCAAGTAATAACATATCATAAAAATGTGTGGAACGCTTTCCCTCTATCTGCAGAACACACAGACTTTAAAAACCAATTTTCAAACAACTCTGATGAGCCAAAACCAGCTAATGATTTAACCTTACTCCCTCAGTGCCTAATTAAAACAGGCCAAATCAATTGGTTTGACAGGGATTGAACAAATACTTAGCTGGTGATTAAATCTGTGCTTTTGCTGTCCCTTTTCAGTGCCAGTTTGGAATTTTGTAGACTGTCTCTGATTTTTTAAATAAAACTAAATAAATAACTCACAGCAAGCTATATATTAACTTCACATTGACTCTCCCTCATCTGTTCGTAGGCACTGTACCTGGGCATACAGCATTTTCTTCCACATTATTTTTGTTTCTTGTGGTTGTGCAAGGCTCTTCTCTGATTTTCAAACTTGGCTGAAAAACTGCATCCAGAATCATGGCAGCCAACAGCATGTCACAAATGGGTTTACCCTTCTGCAGCAAGGTATCTCATAAATATTTTAGGACAGATAATCAGAATTTGATATTTGAAATTCAAGCGGCGCTGGTTAATTAGGATTGGTTACATAAGCTGAAGATTATTGGAAGACAGAAAAATCTATGCAAAAGAAAAAGCTCAAGAAGCAGCAGGACTGTGAATCTTTGAGGGAAAGTTAACAAATGAGAAACACAGTGGTACTGCAGAACTTGACAGGCTGAGAGAGTTGGGGCTGTTCAGCCTGGAGAAGAGAAAGTTTTGCGGAGACCCTATAGCAGCTTTCCAGTACCTAATGGGGAGCCTACAGGAAAGCTGGAGAGGGACTTTTTACAAGGGCATGTAGTGATAGGACGAGGGGTAATGCCTTCAAACTAGAAAAAGGTAGATTTAGATTAGATACCAGGAAGAATTTTTTCACTATGAGAGTGGTGAGGCACTGGAACAGGTTGCACAGAGAAGCTGTGGAGGCCCCATCCCTGGAGGTGTTCAAGGACAGACTGGATGGAACTTTGAGCAACCTGGTCTAGTGGAAGGTGTCCCTGCCCATGGCAGGGGGGGTGGAACTAGATGATCTTTAAAGTCCCTTCTAACCTAAACCATTCTATGATTCTATGAACTTTGCCAGCAGTTTCTGTCCTGGGGGGACATATGCCTTGCCTGAAGCAGAGCCTTTGGAAAGAAGAGGCTATAAAGATTTTTTACTTTGGTGCACCCTTACACTGTTGTTGTTTTACTCAGCCAGAAGATTGCTGTATGAAGCCAGCAGTAAATTAGCATGTTTCCGTTCCATTTTTCAGTAGGAGGTGTTGTACTGCAGATAATCTGTAGTGTCTTGATCTGGATGGATGCAAGTTGGCCGTTCTATATGTTATCCCAACTTCGGTGCTGTTATCACAAGTGAAAGCTGGTGTCACACATGCCACACTCAACAAAACAGTTTTTGCCCATTAAAGCAGTGAATGAAGGCCATTTTACTGAAATAAATTCTTATCACTTTTAAGCAGACCAATTTTAACCATGTCTTATAGACTAAAAGTTCAAAATCACATTTTCTGGAAGATGTCCCTTTATCTATGGAAGCACACATTCAATCCATTAAATTCAAAATTGCGTGTACACAGTCATACTGCTATTTACGTAATATTTTTCTTTCTAAATCCAATCACATAGATAACTCTTATGCAAACACTCAAAATATTTAAAAAATTCTGTGAAGCTTCACAAGAAATTCCAGCCGACATCTCAGAAATGACTAACCATTGTTTCTTGGAATTGTTTATCTAATGTCACTATTAACTTGTTAAATTAAATGGTATTCATCAACATACAGATTACAAAAGCAACGTCCACTGTGCTATTTCTCATAGCCCACCACAGACCCTGAGGTCAGTAAGCCTGTAAATAACAGAACGTAACTCACTTTTTGAACTGTCTTGACTGACTGTTATGATATTGGAAAGGTACAAGTTACACCTGAAGTCTACCACTCCTCTGCACCGTTCCAGTGCAACTTATTACTTTTTCCATTAAAGACAGTGAACTCGGAGCAGTCCTAAGTCAAGGAAAACAGGAGGGAAAGGAATCTGTGACAGGAACTCATGAAATCACAGCTTGAAGAAGGTAAATAGAAAATGACTGTTCACCATCCAAGGACAGGAATTAGGGGCCACTTCAATGATCAGGAAGCAGTTGAAAACAACCAAAAGGAAAGAGTTTTTCACACCATGGGATGGTAAAATCTGTAACACATTGTCATAGGTTCCACAGATGCCAAAAAGTGTATGCTTTAAGGGTGGTGAAGGTATCACAGAAAAAATGTAGGGACAAATAAAGGTATAATACCAGCTCTATCTAAAAATAAAAATAAATAAATAAATAAANCAAACCTTTCAAATGCAGTTTTCTTGAAAATGGAAGTTTGTGTCTGGGAAACCTAGTGAAATGGTTGTTCTAGTCTTTTACTCCTCCCTGAGAACCTGCTGTGGGCCACTAAGACTATGAAGCTAGATAAGCCTTGATCTGGACAAATCTAACTATTCCAATGTTTTCATGAGCATCAGGTCTAAAATACCCAGTGGCTAGGACAAAACAATAAAAAAAATTTTTAAAAAAGTAAAGGAAAATCCATGTGAATTTCAGTGAAATTTATATTCCCTTGTTCTTTGAAATTTATATTAATTAGCTATATACATTAATGTATCCAAACCATATGGAAATAATAACCCTTTTCAAGAAGCCAACCTTCCTTACTGCTTCTCAGAAGCAATGATTACACCATATGTTATCAATTTAATGGCAAGAGTACATTCGGCAGAAATGTATTTAGGAGAAAAATGTGAGCAAAATTAAAGTACAGGTATTAAGCAGGTTTGACAGTAGGGAGTTAAAGGAGCATGAAATTAAGTTATGCTAAGATGTGATTTTTAAAATGGCTGATTTTCACCAGCACACTATTGTATTCATGTCAAGTATTTTGTGCTCTCAAATGCATAACAAAGAGCATACCAGGCTCCAGAGGCAACAGAAAAGATTAATAAAGTGGAAATGCTGAACATGGGGAGATGAATACAATTTTGATTAAAAGACCAACTGGTTTGAAAAGGCCAGATCACCTAAACTCTTTAACACATAAAATAAAGTGATCATTAATACTAAGAGGAAAAGATTAGAAATTGATCTTGGACTTGGGAAGCAAGCAGAGAGCTTGCAACAACACAAAGACATACAGAATTTCTTAGCCAAGTAAAAGGTGATCTCCAGGATTTTAATTTTGAACATATTGCTTTCCACTCCATTATACCATAACACTTTCTACTAGAGCCTCCATGGTTTTATGCCAGCATCTCACAGAAGAAAGAAGCATTTAGATTAAATGGCAAAGCTGGACAACAGAGACCACTGCTTGGTTTCCAGATTCATAGGATAATTCAGGCTGGAAGGAAGCTCAGGGAGCTCATTTAGACCAACCTCTGACCAACCTCATCTTCCACAGATGCTAACAGATTTCCCCACATCACTGCTACATTTCCCCATGTTCTTTCCCATGCCCACACTACCATTTCCCTAATCCTTTTCCTGCAAAATAAGCATGACCAATTGTCTCATATAATAATAGTGTACTTTTTAAAGTATTAAACACTTGCATCTTTGCCTGTATCCTCAAGCCATGTCTGCTGTGCTGACTCCTGGCAGCAGATCCAGCAGCGGGCTGATGCTGAGCAAGCGCTGCTGCAGTGTCGCACCTCTGCTGAAAGGGGTCCAAAAGTGGGCACGTAAGCAGACAGTTTCCACACTGGAGGAAAGCCAGTGGCTACATCCCACAAGGGCTCTGTGTCAGCATTGGTGCCATTCAAAGTGCCATTCGAAGTGAATAGTGAGGTGGTAAAGCTTATCGACGATACCAAAACTATCCAGAGTACTGAAAATGAAAGCTGACTGTGAAGATTCATCAAAGGATCTTCTGGTATGGGCATTGCAATGACAGAATAAATACAGCATAAAGATCTGAAAGAAACACAACTGTGGAAAACCAACGTTATGTAAACCTAAGCAGTGGTGAGCTCCAATTAGCTGTTACACACAGAAAGAAATGCTGCAGGATGTGGGCTGTTCTCTGAAAGTGTTGGTGTTGCGTGAAGTGCCACTAGGCAAACAAAATGCTAGTATTTATTAGGGAAGAAATAGAGGAAAACTGCATTTTGCCACTGTATAAATTATGACACATATTTTCTGCAAGAGTTCCTGCTCCAATGAGTAGAGATTCAAGACTACTTCTACAGCCTACAGAAGGGAGCAAACTGGTAGAGGGCATGACCGAAGGCTATAAAAACATGAATGACATGGGGACAAAGCATAAATAAGCCACGGTTATTCACCGTTTTTCATGCCACAAGGCAAAAAGGACATCCAATAAAATTAACGGGCAATAACCTTAAGTAATTTAAAAGGAAATATTTTTTATAACACATAGATAATATCCAGAATTTTTTACCTTAAGACTTTTGGCTGCTTTTTCTGCAATCTGCCTCTCCAAATGGCCATTGAACACTCTCTCCCATGGGACAGGGGCAATTTGGACTGCTATTGTCATTCTAGGTGCATTACCAATCTAATGTTGCCATTGTCTGCTCCAAAGTCTTTTTTTAATCCCCACTCTCCAAGGAGATACTTGGCTTTGCCCAGCCACGTAAAATGATTCAACAATGGATTTGTCAAATCCATAGTTGCATAATTTATTTTTATATTTCTTTTAAAAATATGTCACTATTTTATAGTCGTAAGATAATAGTCTATTCATTATATTTGCACTGATTTTTCATTCATAATTTACTTCCAGTGCACTCATTTCTAGAATAAATGAACTCTACAAAATATATTTTCATTAATATTCACTCAGTGTTTGAACTGGTCTGTAGATCCGATTTCCTGACACTCCAGGCAAGCACTTTCTGAACCAAAGCCAGCTGAGGTGGCAGTGCTCAATTCTTGCTAAAGTCCAGTGGTCAAAAGGACCAAAATATGGAAGCAGCCAGAAATTAATGTTTCACATTTAACATGCCTGTCTTTACAAGTAAGTACAGATATACTCACCGTATTTCAGTCAGAGGAAGCAGCCCTAAAGAGCACTAGGCAATGATGAAACAGATCCTAACTTTTTTCACCATTGCACTGTCTCAATAAATACCCACATTATGCCTTGTACAGGGAAAACCATGTCAGGAGCAAGCAATTTCTCCCATCAATGGCAAATAAATCTAAATAAAATGCGTCTCAGTCAAAGAATTATATTAGATAACGTAGTACTCTGGTGCTTAAATTCATTACATTGAAATAATCTTAAGCATGAGTGATCTCAGTCTCCACTACAGTTAGAGACTCTACACTGAGCCTAGTTGATCTCAAATTCCTACTTTTCTAGGAAATGTTTAATTTGTAATTTTTATATGGATGAAAAAATAATGCCATTTCTGTTGTTTTCTTCTTCCTTGTACTGCTGTTTGCAGAGACCAGAAAAATAAAAGGAATGAGCATAATGAGTATCCAAACTGTATCACAAAGATTGGCACCAATGCAGAATACAGAGCAAGAAATGGACTGAGCTAATCCATCCACCACAGCACGATGCAGTGCTGTGCAGGAACACTGGCGCCAGTCTGGATGCAGCATCATTATGTTCATGTGCCGTAAAAAGTCTCATCCAGGAATGTTTCTGGTTGTCTCAGTGAAAAGAACCAGACAAAACAGCAAAAGCCATCTCACTTCCCTGCAGATAGTAGACACGCCTGTGAATTACACTGTCTGACAGGGTAAGGATGGACCAAGACGATCTCATTCAGGTTAGGTTCACTGAATCTTCTCTGGGTTCGAGTGAGGCCTCAGCTTGAACATGGGTGATGCATGGTGACCTTTTAAATCATTGTAGTAAAGGAACCGTTTTGCCATTGCAAAGTGCTGTTGAACAGCAGCTACTGAACTTCCACACACCGAAGAGGAAATCTGTGGTCCTATTGGAAGTAAATGAAAATATTTCTGCCTACCAGTCAATTCTCCTGTTATGATCTGTTTCAGGGTTTGCAGAAGTTTGTCGATACAAGGATTGTTCCTTGCCATCAGCAGCACTGACCCAACAAGGTCCATTTTTACAATACTCGTTTGTTATTTTTATTATGTTGAAACGACTGATAGACAACTAAATTTTACCACCATCAACAAAGAGCAATCAAGTTTTCTCATCTTTCCATATGATTGTCTCATTGCCATTTAATTAACCTCTCCTTCACTGCAGCGCTTTGTGAACGGTACATAAATTTGTACTTGGTCTCCAGGCAGTCATGAGCTGGATCCTGCACTGAACTACCGTGGTGTAAACCCAGAGTAACTCTGTTTTGACCTACAAATGCATAAAGCCTGTAACTCAGTCATGACAGACCCTTCCAAGCCTTTTCACATGCTCTAGTATGTCCTTTCCACAGAAGCCTTTCTTAATGTCATTTCAACCCACAGTACTAAAACAGACACTAGAGAAGACAGAGAAACTTCAAAAGTTCTAGAATAAATTGCCTTATGTTGTAACCAATATTTGTTAAATTACGAAGTTATAAGCACGGCGTAATTAGGAGGGGCAGCCTTCCAGGAGACTGCTGCAGTGCTTTCTACTGTGATAGAAATTAGTCTGGGTTTTTCTAAACAGGATTAACAACACAAATCTCACATAAATTTCATCACAAGCAAGGCACAGAACACTAAGACAAAATGCCAACAAGTATATGAACAAATTCTGTTACAAGCAAACCAAATTTTAGCCGTAATTATCCCACAGAAGTAACATGTGGTAATTTTGTAGTCTTTTGCATTTGCAAATTCTCAGCTCTTTTTTGGGTAGTCATTAATTTAGTCTCATGAATCCTCCTATTTCCCAAATATCACTATCACCAGTTTAGAAAGAGAGGGAATTTTCTCAAGCAACAGAGCAATTTGTGCTTGGACACACAATCAAATAATAAAATTCAAAAAGCTTAACCTCTGTGCCTCTGTTCAAATTAATTTATCATTTTCTACTTTCAGTCTGTAAGCAAGGCTACAGACTGAACTAAATGGATTGTCCCCTGAGGAAATGTTCCGGGAAATAAAAGAGTAATAGAAATCTTTAAAAATAATAAACACTGTTGATCACCAATTATGCCAAGTACATGAGAAAAGCAATAAGAGGAGAGGAAAAAAAAACCAACATCAAAACGTTCTTCAGATACAAATAAAAAGAGAATAGGGAGCATATGGGACTAGCCTTCAGCAAACATGGATTAAATAACCCAGCATGGGTCCCCACACGCTAAGGTGATATCCAAACAGGAATTCATGCATTTCGATATTCACTACAATGACAGAATTGGATACCCAACTCCATAAACCAAATTCACAAGGCTGCATTAAATGCTTGGACTCTCTGTACATCGAAAGGTAGGGAGCTGGATGCGATTCCAAGATCCAGCCAGCTAAATTGTGGGATGCTTCTATTAGGCAACAGAAAATGATGAATAGAAGAATACACGTGCCTGAAACTCACCCCTGTGATCTCCTGCCCGTTTAGCTGTCTATGCCCAGATGTCTATGCAAAATCAGTATTCAAACCCATTCATTTATACATTGATATGGTTTTTTGTTCAAACAACTGGTCCCTTTCTCTCTGTAGAAAAGCAGTGTCTGCTTCCCATCTTCCCATGATAGCCTGTTACACAGCACCACAGCTGGCCAGACAGCTTGGGTCCCAAACCCTCTACAGCATGAGTATTCAAAAGCATAGTTTATGCATCCCAAGAACAGGCCTATAATCAATCAGTAGGCCCAGGAACAAGCTATAGAATAGCTGGAGGAGAACCTTGTTCAGTCTAGTAAAACAAAAGCATTTAATTACTCTGTAAACATGTCCAGGTACAAACCAGACAGAGAAAAAGTGGTTTAAAATAGCAATCAATTCAACTGCAAATGTGTATTTACTACATTGGCAGCTGAGCAACTGGCCATAAATAATTTTAAACTGGCAATTAAAAAGACAACTTTTCAAACACAGCATTGTGTAACAGCTTCCCAACAGAAGGAATAAGGACAAGAAAACCCATCCAGCCTCTAGGATACAGGCTGAACATTTTCTAGGGGGATTTTAGGAGGTGTTGGCAGGAGCTACTGACCAAGGTCCCTCCCATCCTCCATTCCTATGCTGCTGCTGCATAACAGGTCACCACTAACATGGCCCCTGGCTTTTTAAATGACTGGTAGATCTATGGAGAGCATATATGTAAGAGCTGGGGGAGTAAATACCAATTAATTCACAGCAAAACATTTATCATAGAATGGTTTAGGTTGGAAAGGACCTTAAAGATCATCGAGTTCCAACCCCCCTGCCATGGGCAGGGACACTTCACACTAGACAAGGTTGCTCAAAGCCCCATCCAGCCTGGCCTTGAACACCTCCAGGGATAGGGCCTCCACAACTTCTCTGTGCAACCTGTTCCAGTGCCTCACCATCCTCACAGTGAAAAATTTCTTCCTGATATCTAATCTAAATCTCCCCTTTTCCAGTGTGAAGCCATTACCTCTTGTCCTATCCCTACACGCCCTTGTAAAAAGTCCCTCTCCAGCTTTCTTGTAGACCCCTTTAGGTACTGGGAGGCTGCTATAGGGTCTCCCCGGAGCCTTCTCTTCTCCAGGCTGAACAACCTCAACTCTCTCAGCCTATTTAGATAGGCACTGAAAAAGCATGCCATGATCTCAACTTATTCGACTGAAACTGCTGAGTACAAACAAATGCATAATTATTGCAGTGAATCTGGGAGGGTATCTGGGGGATGAAGTCCCCCTCATCCTAGGGGTCTACACTCCCAAGCTAAAAGAGAAAGTAGTCTCAGTCAAGGTTTAAAAGAGTGAAGGCAAACATTTAAAAATACATGGAGCTAAATTTAAACTCCCACAGTTATATTTAGGCACCATATGGTCGTATTTTCAAAAACACATGGATGATTTAAGAGCAAATGCCCTGTTAAAAGCCACCAGGACACAGACACTTTAGAAACTGTTACCCGGCTGAGAGTGCATATCTTCGAGAATTAGGGTTTATGTAATTTCATGTAATCATAGTTCTGCAAAATAACAAAGAGTCTCTAAACATCTGTTGACATTCTCAAAAGCTATATTTTAACTCCTGTCGAATGGCACCACATGGCGAAAGTGGCTCGGTGTTTTTGTTGTATGCCTGAACAGTGGCAGCTAGCTTGCTAAAAATGTACCCTGCTGTGGTGAATGCAGATTTGTGTAATCTTCTGGGACCTGTGCCTTACTTTTAAAATACTGTGATTGACCTGCAGGGTAGGCGTAACCAACCTCAGGCCCACCATCAGCTACCAACAGGTAGTAAAGGCACTCCTTCGTTGGCTATAAAGGATCTGCAAAAACACATATTGAGAGATTTCAAAAAAACGACAGTTCAGAGGTTTGGATAAGAAATTCCCATTAATTTTGATGACAATTCAGCCCACACATTATTCAGACAACTATGGACCTCTCGGGCAAAGTGTCTTCCACTGTGCTTTTCTGTTCAGTCAGTATTCTTTCCAGCCTCATTGTACTTGGATCCGACTATTACGCCCAGCCTTACCTGGCTTCCCAATTTCAACATGAACAGTAAAACCATAAAAATGAACAAACAGTGGAGCTACATGCCAGGGTTTGTTTTTTCTGAGAAATCTCCACTTCACGTTACATTTGTGATAAAAAGGTTTGGGAAACAGTAGGCTGCTCATGGATTTGTCCTTTGGAAGTGATTAGTTTTACAATCTCACTCTTAAATTTTTAATTTTCCTGCTTGTCGCCGTAGATAACCTATCCAGTTATACGTTTGAGGATTAAGATTCTTCCACACCAGTGGGATTCATTTGCATAAATTGTAGGATTAATTGTCCCTTTCCCAAAAAGCAAAAATTACTGCTAAAAAAAAGGATCTAAAAACATTTCAAAAATTATTTCAAGAAGTGATTAGCTGATGCCATCAGACTGCCTTAGCAAGGCAACTGGCTAGAAAAGCATGAAATATAAATATAAATAATATAATTCATATTCTAGTTCACATAATGAATTACCTTTATGTGATGGATAACCTTTCAGTTAAAGGTTTCCCGTGTTCCACAGGCTGGATCCATGTACAACTACCATGTCTCATGAGCACCTAAAATAATTTACTTTAACACTTTAGGAAAGCAAATTGTGCATGATAGTATGTTTGAACAGATGTTAGTGGATTTGAGCATTTCTAGTTTGTTGGCATTTCTCTGCTATCACAGTATAAATTTTCAAAATTGCACAACTTTTTCCAATGTATTAATTTTATTTGCTGTAAGGGGTTATTTAGCTTTCATTAGTACTGCATGCTTCATTTATTTTTGTTCAGGAACAAAAAGTAAACATGCCCTTGTTTGTGGTGATTACACTTTCATACCATTTTTCTTTTAGTTGAGCTGACTTGCAAAAAAACCCAACCAAAATATAACCTGGAAGTTTACTTACCTATACAATCTATCTGAACTCAGTCAAGTAGTGCAATATTAACAAGTTTGCAAAACTCTGTCAGCCCACTGTGTGTTCGTCTCCACTTCAAACTGTCTCCAGTTGCAACCTATCATGTGAAGATTTAATGACGCGCAGAAATGCCCCGTGCAGCACGAGCCAAAGCAGCTCTGGAATAAGCAGCAGAGCTGATGCATCCCCTGGGCCCTTAACCAGCCGCTCCTGCTGAGATGCAAGGCTCCTGCCCTCACTGAGTGCACCACTCAGGTTTTGGGATGGACTGAAGCGTTCATACAGCACTGCAGGACGCTGTGCATATGCACCAGGGCACTTGGCGATCTTTGCATTTTGGTCCCTTGCAAAGGACAGGTCTGAAGACCCAGAGGCAGTCAGCCTCCTCGGTCAGCAGCAAAGCAAAGCAACCTCCAAACACAGCTGAACTTGAGTTCCTCTCGCTCTCTTCCCCCGCAGCTCTGCTGCAATGACCAGCCAGCGCTTCTCACAGCGAGAAACGCTGTGCTGGCACAGAAATCCAGTTAGCAGTGTTTCCCTTGGGTGAGTTCCCCTCAGAGGATAAAATGGAAAACACCAAAGATGCAATTACACCCAAGAGTGGAGGCAATGTTGATGTCTTACTGAGAGCTTTGATACGTGAACTCACATACCTGCAATCACCAAGCATTTCTTTGCAAAATTGCTTCCTTTTAGCTGGGTTTTCAGGGTGGTACTGAACGCCAGCTTGCAACCCAGGCCTGCTTTGTGCCATATTAATATAGTAAGGGTGAAGACAGTTCACATAAGCTATCATTTATGAAACATTCTCAGATTAAAAACTGTTGACAGCCAAATTAAGAAATATTTCTGAAAAGAAAAAAAAAGTGGATAAAGCTTATTACGTTGATTCATCTAGCCCCAGACCAGGCTGTAGTAGTAATTTCCTTACACAGTAAATTCTGCAAGAAAACCTGTAATTATTTGCTTTGTTATATGGTAAAATAATCACTGCAGAAGTGCCTGGTACAATTCTATTAGGACAGAATGAAGATAAGGACAGAGTAAAAAAGCAATAAAAGACAACACATCCAGCACTGCTACATGTGATGACTTTCAGTAAGAATCAATACACTCTAACAGTGTAAGAATAAGTGATGACATATTTTCTTTTGCCCCTGGAAGCTTCTTTGCAGAGAAAAGCAAAAATATAACACCAAAAAAGAAAAAAAAATGAAGTTACAGAGAAGCATGTCACCTGAGAAAGGTAAAAAGCCTGTCTGTACAGAATAGTAATTGTGATTTCGGTGCAAATCAGATAACCCTGTGTATGAGCAGCCAAAAATATAATTTTTGTGTTCTTTTATGTAATTTGTGAATGTAGGTGTGACATTTTTACATATTGTGTAGCATGGACATATGCACATCTGTACATAAAATTCTGTGCGTAGGTCTTAATACTCCATTCTTCAAAATTTGATCAAACAACCCAAATGGATGTAAAAACAATGTCCTTGCCACTATTAAAGCCTAAAAAAGAGGTGGGATCATTTAGCTGAATCCCAGCTATTACATCTTTCTGCTTACCTTTAATAGAATAGAATAGACTATTTCAGTTGGAAGGGATGTACAATGATCATCTAGTCCAACTGCCTGACCACTTCAGGGCTGACCAAAAGTTAAAGCATGTTATTAAAGGCATTGTCCAAATGCCTCTTAAACACTGACAGTCTTGGCATATCAACTACCACTCCAGGAAGCCTGCTCCAGCATTTGACCACCCTCTTAGTAAAGAAATGCTTCCTAACACCCAGTCTAAACCTTGCCTGGTGCAGCTTTGAACCATTCCCATGTGTCCTATCACTGGATCCCCGGGAGATAAGCTCAGCACCTCCCTCTCCATTTCCCCTCCTCAGGAAGCTGTAGAGGGCAATGAGGTCGCCCCTCAGCCTCCTCTTCTCCAAACTAGACAAGCCTAAAGTAAGCCTAAAGTCCTTAGTCATTTCTTGTACAACACTCCTTCCAGCCCTTTCACCAGCTCTGTTGCTCTCCTCTGGACACATTCAAGGACCTTCCCATCCCTCTTAAATTTTGGGTACCAGAACTGCATGCAGCACTGGAGGTGCTGAATACACACTGAATACAGTGGGATAATCACCTCTTTTAACCAACTGGTGATGCTGTGTTTGATGCACCCCAGGATGAGGTTTGCCCTCTTGGCTGCCAGGACACACTGCTGACTCATATTGAGCCTGCTGCCAACCAGCACCCCCAGATCCCTTTCTGCAGGGCTGCTCTCCAGCCACTCCTCTTCAAATTTATACTTGTGCCTGGTGTTACTCCCTCCTAGGAGCAGAATCTGGCATTTGGGCTTGTTAAATTTCATCCCATTAATCATAGCCCAATGATCCAACCTACCTTGATCCCTCTGCAAGGCCTCCTGTCCCTCAAGAGAGTCAACAGCACCTCCCAGTTTGGTATCCCCAGCAAACTTGCTAATGACACATTCAACTCTTGCATCCAGATTGTTGATAAGCATATAGAGCAGAACTGGCCCTAGCATTGAGCCCTGAGGAACACTGCTGGTGACCAGTCACCAGCCAGATGTAGCACCATTCACTACAACCCTTTGAGCTCTGCCCCTCAGCCAGCTCTTCACCCAGTGCACCTTGAACATGCTTATCCCACAGTTGGACAACTTGTTCAGAGGGATGATGTGAGGGACAGCATCAAAAGCCTTACTATAACCCAGAAAAACTACAACCACAGCCTTCCTTTCATCCACTCAGCAGGTGACCTTATCATAGAAGGATATCAAATTAGTTGAAGAAGACTTTCCTTTTGTAAAGCCATGTTGACTGTGCCTGATGATTGCATTATTCTTTAAATGCCTTTCAGTAGTACCCAGTATAATCTTCCCCATAATATTTCCAGGACAATTTCACTGAAAGTTACTTACGACTTCACACCCTCACAACTTGTGCTATATATAAGTACATATTAAAACAGAAATCACCCACTGCGATGATGGTAGTGCAAACTGCAGACCAGTTTTCAAGCACAGTCACCAGGTGCATGTGTTAACCCCCACGTTTGTGTGCAAAAATTACTGTTTGCTAAACATAATACTTGCATATCATTCTTATGCTTACAGCACAAATATGTAACACAAATCATGCTAAAATATAGGAAATTCATTGCAAGCAAATTGAAGTAACATGAAAAGTCCTTCAGAAACTTCTGAAAGTTATTCCTTATTTTTTTTTCAAGGGTATAATTGTGTTATTTTTCTCACAAAGGAAAAGATGATAGAATTAATACACCTAGGGTCTACAACCCTCTAAAAGCTATTTCCACAAAAAAAAAAAAATCCTGACTTAAAAACAGATACAGAAAACTTGAGGTTCCTGTAAATCAGTAGGGTCTCTGATCTATAGTCTTCCCATTATTCACCCATCTGACTGCTGGAACCAATCTTGGTCTCAGCTACCAACAAAATTCTTGTTTGTTCAGGTTAAACCAAAAATTGTCAAGCATTGAAAATTTATTCATTGCTAGGTAAATAAGTTCCTACCTTCATAACTGAAAAGCAAAGTTTTTATTCTTGGTGATTTTGGGTGCTATCATTCTGAGGCATCTGAAAGAAGGTGGCTAATTGGAGAGTAAATGCTTAGTATTTGAGAATATTTGCTCTGCTTAACTCATCCAAATCTGAATATTTATGACTTAGCCTTTCCCCAAAGACATTCAAAGACTGTAAATTATTGAAAATTACCATGAAAATGAAACTACTGGGTATAATATAAGCTTCATAACAGATACCAGGAAAATTATTGCTCTCTCTGTTCATGATCAATATTTTTGCAGTGAATAAAAGGAGTCATAAATAGCTAAGCTGTGGAAGAGTGCTTCCAGGTATTTTTTTAATTAGTAGCCAACATAATACCACTATAAATTGTTTAGTCAAATTTAGCTACAGAAATCAAAATGTTTAAAAATGCAGCTTAAAAAATTATTTATTAACCACAAGAAAATATAATCAAGGCAATAAATCATCTCTTAAAAACATAATTATTCTGACCTGAAGTACTCCTAAAATAATCATTCATGAGTAATGGAAATGACACTCACAAAATTAAATTCTCACCCTAATAACTGCTTTTAATCAAAGAAAAAAATCATAAACTAATTAAAATTCACAGATTTTACAGTGGTAGTATATAAGGAATACAAACAAAGTATTCCACTTAATTCAATCACCAGTTAATTTGGTGGAAGACTTTCACAGTGGAAGAATATAAGGAACACAAAGTATTCAATTTAATTCAATCAGTGGTTAATTTGATTCTCTATATAGAATCATAGAATGGTTATAGTTGGAAAGGGCCTTAAAGATCATCTAGTTCCACACCCCCTGCCATAGGCAGGGACACCTCCCACTAGACCAGGTTGCTCAAAGCCCCATCCGACCTGGCATTGAACACTTCCAGGGATGGGGCATCCACAACTTCCCTGGGCAATCCTAATATCTAATCTAAATCCCCCCTCTTCCAGTTTAAAACCATTCCCCCTCATCCTATCCCTACATGCCCTTGTAAAAAGTCCCTCTTCGGCTTTCCTCTAGGCACCCTTTAGGTACTGAAATGTCGCTATAAGGTATCCCCAGAGCCCTCTCTTCTCCAGACTGAACGACCTTAATATATAATTTATAATCTCATAAAAATCTTAACAATGGAGTTGTATGGATTTAGAGAACTTTCCTTCATATTGCTTTTACTCTTGTAGTCAGCTGGGTAAATAAAAACAGTAAATTACTGATGCTAGTAATATTAACTCTGCGCAAACCCTTTTTAAGATGGTATCATGACCATTCTTACCATGTATTTTGTGGTATGCATGAAAATCAAGGACTCGTTATGTTTGGGACTAACCAATATACCAACAACACAAAGACTTAGACCCAGGAATTTGCTGATGTACCTTGTACATTATTGGCTTATGCAATGGAAAGTTTTTAATTTGGAGAAGCACTTTTTGGATTCTATATGATTCAGTGAAAAAGCTCAGTCTTCAGGGTAGAATTCACACTTTCTTTGTTCACTAGTATCTGCCAAACTGTATTTGGTAAGCTCTTTTCCTAAATGGTAATTCAAGTCTCTCCTCAAAATCCACTGGGTCATCTCCGTCTCCTTCAAGGACGAGTCGTATTTAACTACAGGAACCTCCCTCTTTCCTTACACTGGTCATTCTTTGGGGCAGGCACTGTTTGTTTCAAGACTAACACTGAATTTGTGACAACGTATAAACAAATAACATTACCAACCTCCTATTCACATAGTTTATCATGTCTGTTATCACAGACCTTAACCAATGCTCACCTTGTTTGTTTACCTCCCTGTCTTCCCAGCTCCACAGCAGAGAGCCTTTTTAGCGTACCTGTTATTCGAAAGCAATCGTAGCGAGCATTGCATCTTGCATAGAAGACAGTAACCTTCCTAATTCTAATAAACTCTGGGAGTGAAATCCCAGCTCAAAAGTCAGTGGAGCTATGCCCTTCCTCTTTACTTTGACCCCTAAGACAGTGTTTGCATTTTCAATGGCATAGACAATGTAGAGCATAAACATGTAAGAAAATAAGAAAAAAAAATATTTAAGCAAGCTGGAGTGCTGGTACATAAAACACAGCAGTGAAAACCAGGAAACTCAAGTGCTCTTTTCACCTGCTCTATACTTCTCCAGGGATATTTAATCTCACAGGTTCTTATTTTCTATGTCTATAAAAGATGGGTATTCCCTCCTGCTTAAGAGAAAAGTAACTGGGAAGTTAGCTATTCATTTCTGTAAATATTGGAAGAACCTGATTAAAAACAATTCCATACAAGCAAAATTATATTAAGTTTATTAAACTAATGGTAAGCAGCAGATAGGCAACAGGAACAAAAGTCCGTATAAAGGTAAAACTTTTTAGGAGTTCCTTTCCTGCTCCTCTTTAAGAGGGGTGAAATAGCAAACTGGAAAGTTTAAAATACTTTCTAGCTTTACAAGACAAAATAAATGAGCGTTGATGCTCTTTAAATGAGTGGAGATAATGCATTAAACAGGTTGAAATAGTAGTCAGCATGTTATCTCTAGAAACCAAACCGACCTGTCCTTACACTGAGAAGCCATCAGAGCTAGAATAACCAATGCAAAATATCAAGTTCAGCAGCCAAATTGCAAATGGGAGTTTTGGTGAATGTAGTGTTCGGACAGTGATTACTCATACTTAAAAAAAAAAAAAAAAGAAAAGTGAAAATTCAACAGACCCAGAGCCAGCTGCTGCTGGGCACTGGGGCAGCTCCATGGGAAGCACTGTGGTGGCCCCAGGGGCGGGAACCAGGGCTGGCAGGGCTGGTGGGAGCAGCAGACAGAGCCATACATGCGGCATGAGTGCTGCTTGCAGGGCCCACAGCCCCAGGAAGGGCTGGAGGTCTGCAGGGACCTTCCCACAGGCTGTTCTTCCCCAGCAAGGACAGCTGAGCCCCGAGGCACCCCCTGACCCCACTGCCCTCTCCCTGGCAAGGGGCAGCCTTGCCCAGCTGCAGCCTGGGCTCCTTCCCTGCTTTGCTCCCTGGGAAGCAGATGCTGAAAAAAGGTATGGTAGGCTTCTCACATGGGGTAAGGTCAGGCAGGTACCAAGGGAGGGTAAGAGTCTGTCAAGGAAAAGCAGCAATGTGCAGAAAACCTGCACCCAACTCCTTGAAATTTCCTTGAAAACCTTCCTTTCCCTACCCCTAGCCCCCATCTACTCACTGATTCTCCAAAGCTCCCTCACCTCTATAAATCACCGCTGACCGCCCCACCTGTCTTTCAATGGTCTCACTGTCTTCTCTGAGGTGTCCCACCTCCACTTGGACATCCTCCACTGTTGCTATGATGGACTGAATATTTTCCTCTAAAACCAGAGGATGACAAATTCAATCACAACAAAATCTTTTGGGATTGCTATTCTGGTAAGAAGATTTTATTTTTTTTTTATTGTAACAGGAAGTATTTTAAGATTTCTACTTCCACTTTGTCAGTAACAGAACAATCAATTATTCTTAGAGCTGTAATGTGCACATTGTTACAATTGTCTTTTCATCTGCTACAAGGCCCTTTCTTCCTTCTCTAGACAAATGCCTAGGCTGTTCATCATGACTGTACAAAACTTTTAACATAAAATTAAATAGTGTATATCAATGGAACATTGTGCTTAATACAAACAGCACCATTACTTGGCTACAGAGAGCCATTTGGATATACCTTTCAGCTTTTTAAATAATTCCAAGAGCACAGCTGCTCGCTGTCTTGGAGATGTATAATCAGATATTCTTTTTAATGCACTGTGAATCATTACTAGAATGAGGTTTTGTTCTTTTTTTTTTCATAGGGAAAAGATGTGAAGTTTCACTGTATTAAAAAAAACGCAATCAGATTTCCTCTCCTTCCGTCACAGTAACTCCCTTTTCTCTTTTATTCCCAGTAGCAAGGCTTTTTCCCCTCTTCCTCCTCCTTGGTGTTCACTCACCATCCTGAGCATCTGTGTAACCCACCAGCAGGTCCCTATACTCATCAGCTCCCCGCTATTTCCTCCAGGATTTGGCTGTGAAATGGGGAACAGCTTCTCCTGAAAATGATAATGGGATGGCTGTTTGAAGTTCCCCTACTGTCTTTCCTGTATCAGTGAATGCCTCAGGATAGCAGAGAAGCAGCAACAGAAAAGACACACAGTAGCTGCACACAGTTAATAAATTTTCAAAACTCATTTAAAAATTATTGCATTTCTTTTGCAGGAAAGTATTCATGACTTACACTACACCCATCGCTAATACGATGAGAATTGCATGTTCTTTATGCTCTGGTATGTCATTGCTATTTGATAAATGCAAGAACCCATCTTCAAAGAAAAGCAGTGCCTAATGCACTATGGCATCTTTTCCTTTTGTTCTCAAGGACCCAATTTTCAGAAGATTGAGTTATTCTTTCTCATCTTGTTTTTATGGTTTATTCATTAAGTTAAAAGGGTTGAGGCCTAATAATTTGAAGCATTTGTCTTTGAGTTCAACAACATACTTCTGCAAAACATACTATTTCCCCTTCTTTATTATTTAGAAAATATGCGCATTTTCTTCCAGAAGATAACAAAATATGATATTACAGTAAATAAACGAGAAAATGAGGATGAAGATAGGATTTTTTTTTTGTGTAATGCATCTATTTTTCTGACTTGACTTGTATTTCACTGGAATTACCCAGAAACACTCTGGTTGCAGCTACACCATGAAGTCCTCCACTTCAATGGGACTATTAACCAGAGGTTTTATAAACCAGAAGATCACAATTTACAGTTTCCAATAAATGTCTGAATATATGTGCAAGTTTGGATTTACACCAAATTCAAATCATTATGCTGCATTACCTACAGAGGGTGGAAGAGAACAAGTTTTTAAATTCCTGTTCTACATTTGAATTAGTCTGGCACTCCACAAGACAATATTTTGATACTGGCTTAAAACAGGTATATAAATTTAGAAAAAAATTGCACAGTTTATAGTTTCAAGAAAAATAAAAGGTGAACACGTGGTTTGCTCTCTTCTGACTTTTCAATCTTTTTCCAGCAATTTGATTCTTAACAATCTGCCTTTTAACAAAATTATGGAAGTCACTCCAGAGTAGAGATGACATCTGAATTTCTGGTATTTGATCAGCTTCGACATCTTAATATCTAACTTAGCCTGCGGGGCCCTCACCGTGTAAGGATGGGCCAGGTCATGGCTGAGACTGAGGTGTGCCATAAGAGGTCACTGGCCAGCACATATGTCTTTCTAAGCTAGCTTTTGTCCTGAAAAAGGCACTGAGACCTTGAAAAATGCCATAAGCTCTTCATCACAACTAGAGCATCACCTTCCTTTCTCCTTTCATTTGCACAAAATTGATCAAACAGCATAGCACAACGAGGCTACTGAGTAACATCTTACCTTTTCCAGTGAAGACAAACCAGACCGCCTTTGCCCAGAATAGTGGTTCCTCCTCAATAGCCAGCCCCACAGACAGGACGGGAATTTGCAGCAACTCTGCTCTCAGTCTGTCCCAGGTTGGTGGATTTTGAAACATGAAATTTCTCATTGAAGAAGTTCTCTGTGAGTGAGAAAAAAACAATTTTTGATCAGAACTCTTTCACATCTGTGTTGAGCCCTCACCAGGATACATATACCTCTCCAACATCCCCCATGGTTTGCGTTCTGTTCCATTTCTTTATGGAAAGAGGAGACTTGCAGGGTATTGTAAATTGCATTGTCTAGCATTGGCCACCATTTTCCGAAAAGTTCAACCTATATTTGGCTCCAGGGTCCTGGAACTCTATCTTGGGGAAGATAAACTGTATTGCACCAGCCTATGCGCCCTGTGATGGTCCCCAGTACAGGCACGTTTCTCTAGCAGCTGGGAGCCTGACCCACAGGACTTGGTGTGCACAGCTTTTGAAGTTCCTACACATTCTTCAAACTATAAGCCACTTTTTTAATGTAGAGGTTTGTAACGTATTACAGTCTTCTTTCATAATTTGTGTGCTTGTACTAAATAAATAAAATTGTTCAGAGATTTTCTGATCTTGAAGAAAATAAAAAAAGAAGAAAATAAAAAAAAATTGGAGAATAAAACTTATTTTTCTCAGTGCGCACACAAAATCACTTTTAATAGTCATTCTCCCTGTTAACCCTGTACTAAAAACTTTTAAGTCATCCTAAATTCCCTTTGGGGAATCAGTTGTGATTCAGTACTACACATTACCTGTGAACCGAGAAACAAGAGCAGTAAGCTAGTGCCTGAGCTTGCTTGCATAGCCTGCCCTATGCAAGGACAAATGATTGGCAAGTTATATGCAAGCATAATAAAATCAACATGGTTGGGCTGCTGTAAAAGTTGTCAGATTTTTGGATCTGTTTTTAGATACACTTTAGAGGACACCGCTACCTATTTGTCTACACTACCTGAGCGGAACATTTCTAAGCTGATAATCCCCCTTGTTATTTTAATTTGTTTATTTAAATTTGGTACACTAAAATACTTCATCACAAAGACATCAGCAAATGGACTAGACTCTCCTTCCAGTGGAGAGTAAACGATAACTCTGGGAACCTCTACAAATCTACACTGCACCTGAATAAGGCATTAAAGAAAGTTTTCTCCCATATCAAATCAGGAACAAGTAAATTCCACATTAGACATTAATCGTTTGTTGTTATAAATATTCTCTTACCTCTACTGTAATCTAATCTGCATAAGGGCTGAGTAAATGGGATGCGCCTGGATGAAAATCACCGAGTGCTGCCAGAGTTGGAGCACAAAGCTAGAGCAAAAGCTTCTCTCCTTCTAGTCACAAGACTTCCATAGAAGGGAGTAACAAGGGCAATTATTATTTTATAGAGTTTTAAAAAGTGCTGAGCATGAAAAATGAGGCAGACATCTATGCCTGAAAGAGCTCACAATTGAAATAGCTAGCAAAAATAGACAGTTGTCTGATGATGGCTAGAGGACGTGATGCATCAAAAACTAAACTGTTTGAGCCAAGAAGATTAGCATGCACCGTATTAGTTCCACTATTTTGTATTCATCCATCATCTGGGATGTTCAGTTTCAGAGAGATTAGAGCTTCCTATAGGCAGCATTAGAAACAGAGATTGCTGGGAAAACAGCTGGTCAGAAATTTTCCAGTGAAACAAAATTTCATTCGAAACATCACCAGCTTGGTAACCTTTGATGAATGCAAATAGGGTTTGAAGGAAACCCTGCCCAGACTCCTAGCAGACAGAGCAGCTGGGTACCTTGAAGTCTTGAAAACACTGGTTGGAATGAGGGCTCTGAGAATAACGAGGCTTCGTGCTATGAAAACAGGGTGCAGAGCTTTGAATTCACAGGGTTTGTGCCCCTTAAGAGGGTTCATGTGAAATGGTGGTCCAGATGGCACCTACCCGGAGAATACACTTGCAGCTGCTAGGGATCTTATCTATCCACTTTCCAAAAAGGAATTTCCTGTCAACTGGTGTCTCACCCTGCGGTTAGTAGTTGTTTACCCAGGCAATTTAAAAAAATCCTATCTCTGCAGGGATGTTAGGACCTGGCTGCAGGGTCAATCTTGCAGATAGTGCTTGCTGAGAGACTTCTGTGATAAAACATTGGCACCCATCCAATTGCACCAAAACTTATACCAGCAGTTGCTTTTATTTGTGCAATGTCTGTCATTTCAGCTTCAAAAATTAAGGAAGATAAAGAAATTATAATGTAGTAGGGGCCATGCCAACTCATTTCATGTTTAACTAATCAGCTATCAATTTGCAAGAAGTTTCAGGCGGTATTGACCTGGATCAGATTCAAGTAAGTGACCTAGAAATAAACAGCTATGTATCTCATTACTGCTCCCCTCATCCGTCTTGTCCTGTGGCACTTGCTGGTTGAGCCTGATCCAACAAAAGAAATTATATTTCCTTTGCTCTTAAAGATATCACAGTTTTTTGCTCAGTGACTGAAAAAAATAAAAAGTCCCGATTTCACCATTATCTGCCAAAGGACATGCTTTTTAATCATGCATCCAATCCTCAAAAAAAAAACCAAAACCATGATCTACAGAGAAAGGCACACGTTTCCTATGTATTCTACTGTTAGAGAATTAATTGTATTTTGCTATAAGGAGAAAAATTTTCAAAAAGCTCCTGTTCATTTCACACGTCCTAGTGCTTCATATTTTAGCTTACTGCAGTATAATCTGTAATGGATCGACAGATTTGGCATGCCCTTTGTTTACAAAACTCATTATTATGTTTTACCTGCTCACATTCGTCATGCAGGGATAGAAAGAGAAAAATCTAAACTGAAGTCCCAGTCCCTAAGTATGGCTGCCACAAAAGAGCAATGTTTAGAAAATAAAAATAAAAATCTGTGTTGTAACAAATAAGAGAAACAGTACTGGGGTGGGGGGTAAGAGATTTAAGATTTAGTCCAGATGTGATCACTACCCATTGCATGAGTGGAAAGATATGCAAGTTAAGGCACACCACGGGAGGAAAGGAGAGAGAGGGGAGAGGGGTACCAAAGGAGGAGAAAAAGACTTTGATGGAGACACTAGAAATGCTAGAAAAGTCTCTTATTTGTAAACATACTTTTGGTTGGGTTTTTTTGTTTGGTTTTTTTTTTTTTTTTGCTAAGTCTATAGATTAATTTCTCACTCTGATGGCCTAATTCATGATAAACAGGCATTTGTTTTGTTTACAGGAAAGCCTATCTGGTGCTATAGAGCAAAGACCACCACTGTGAAACCAGCACATGCAGAATTCAATGGTTCCTCAGAGATGGTAGATTGTACTAATACAGAGGAAATATCTCAATGAAATAAGTTTAGGAGGCTCATGGGCTGGGAAATACCTCCTGCCAGGCTTCAGGAAATAAATACAAATGTACAAGTATTGGCAGTTGCTGACTTCTGGGAATTAAGTGTACTCACATGAGCCTTTCTTTGCTGAGTAGACCTCAATACCATCCCATAGCCATGGTCACCATCTTTCCCAAAACATCACACACAGATATTTACATAAATAATAGCCCAGAACACCTTAGCCTGGAACAAAGGCTACAGAGAGTTAAGATGAAACGGTGATCTGTAAAACCACACATGCTATGGGAAAGGTAAATAGTTCCCTGTCTCTTCCAGTACCAAAACTTGAAACTATTAAGTGAAATTTCAGAAAGTGTGTCCAAAACAGCCAAAAGGAGATGATTCTTCACATAATGTGCAATAAGCTGTGAGCTGCTTACCATAGGAAACCGTGACTGGTAAAATTTTACATGGGTTCGGAAAGCGACTGAACACATGCAGGAAAAAAACTCCTAAGACAATACTTCTGAAACAACTAAACAATGAGCCAATGATATCTTCTCAGCCTCCAGAAAGCACTTCTCCTGTTCTCGTATTCTTGTTATTTACCACTTTCAGCATGACAACACAGAGCTAGACAGACATTTTGTCAGAGTCATTACAGTGACTCTCAGAATCTTTAACTAGAAAATCAAATGTTTTAATTACTGTTTCCTGTCACAGGGAACTGCCACTGACTTCTGTTACACTGGAAAGTTACACAGTAATGCAATTAATGACTTACAATTTCCAAAAGAAAGCTTTAATACATTAATAAAGAGGACATTTTCAGATGTTAAAGAATATTTAAACAAGCAGTTCCACCACTTGATTCAGGTAAATGATTGTAACTTCCTCATATTTTAACTATTTATTAGGAATTAAAGAACTATGCAGGTTGTAATGGAACCTCCTTTACTTATTTAATCTAACCTCCTGCTCATAGAGGATCTAGTAAAAGCAGGCTGCTTAAGGTCTTCTACAGTCACATTTTGAATAGATCCAAGGATGGAGCATCCCACTCTCAACATAAAGGAAAAAAATCCTTTGTCCCAGGTTGTATCCACTGTCTCTTGTCCTTCAAACACCAACCTCCAAGAGTCTGGCTTTGCCTTCATTGCTGGTAATCCAGAAGGTAGATACCTAATACTGAAAAAGAGAAGGTGTCTTCCATAGGTCCTGTGTATGGTGCTAACTCAAAGAGAAGGTTAAGTTGACTGGTAAATACAGGAGAAAAGCAGTTCCCCATGGATTGCAACTACAATAGGAAACTTCAGCTGGTTTTCAATTTGCTTTTTTTGAGACCCAGACCTCCTATTGAAATCTTTTTAGAAGGGAACATCCCATACCAGAAGCCTACAGTCTTTATTCAAAATCTGATTAATTTATAAAAAATCCAGATGAAACAGCTATAAAAAGTATTTATAGGAAATTAATCCATACACATTGTATCACCTGCCAGACAGGAACCTCATCTTGTTTATAACTGCATGACTGTCCTACTCCATCATGTCAGTTAAAAAGCAACACTCCTAATAGAAGCATGTGTAAATTTATGTTAGTCCTTACACCTATCAAGGTGTCTTATTACAGAAATCAATATCATGCATACATTTCTTATGTTTTTTCTCATTTATAGAGAAGCACCAGAAATTCACAGCCTCAATATTCCTTATTAATAAATACTATTTATTAAGAAGAGGAAACATTAAAGGGATGAGTTTCTCAATGGATCTAGATTACATGCGCAAAAATGCCACTCTCTTCCTCTCTGAAAAGCGTTATGATCTTTAAGATATCCTCTGAAGTTCTCTCATCACTACTGATATGCACCATTGCCAGGATTTCTTTTCTGACCTGGCTCAGAAGCCAAATTATAAACACATTTCATTCCTTCTCTTTGGTACTGCAGAACACCTGCTTGCTTGCTTTATGCCCCTTGATTTTTCCATTCTTAGTGCAGAGTCACACATTATGAGCATCCATCTCCCTCGGACACTTGGAGATCTTGGTGAGAATGGTCTGTTTATTTCTTTTCAGTTTTCTATTTCCTTGGTTTATCTTGTTCGTGGAAGCAGATTTTCTTTTGGGTGACAGCATCCCCATGAACTCAGATATTTTCAGATCAACATGAAGTGTTATATATTTCTTGCTTGTTCATATTTCAGTTTTGCTCCCATGCAAGGTAGAGGTGCAAAAGGGCATTTTCCTTCCTTTCCAAAAATGTGAGGTTTTCCTGGAATTCATTTTTAAACACTTATTTATAGTTGTGATTACAGCTGCAACTCAAGGACAGGCTAGACTGTTCTTTCTCTAAGGCTCAAAGAAAAAATTGTCAGTATGAATGGGTCTTGGAAGCAAACCTTTTATGCATTTCCTTTCACCTTGTTCCTGTAAACTTTTGCTAGTGACATAACAAAAACAGCTTTTGCCGCTCAGTTTAATTTATTTTGTTTACCGTTTCTCCTTCTCCCAAAATTGTGTTCAATGTGCATCCTGACATGCGCATTGTCATGTGTATCCTGACAAAGTGCAAAGTGAGGTGGTGTGAATGACAGGAAATAATCTGGGCTGCTGGGGGTAACAGAGCACAAGGATTAAGCTGCAGTTGTTTAAGTTTCCAGTTCTCACAGGAAGAGAAAGGGATGACAGTAAGTCACCAAGCACGTACGGTGAGCAGACAAGCTTAGGCACGTACTAGTATTTCGTGGGAGAGAAGCTAAAACTCCATATAAGGGTCAGAGCAACATTTTGCACATCCACAGAGAAAAAGGGTACATGGCTTTCCAGTAGTTTGGAAGCATGCACAGCTCCTTTTAGCAGGGTAAACAGGCTTGTGGAAAGTTTACTGCTGTTGACTTGGACCTGGAAATATTTGTAAGCCTTTGTGTTTTCTACATCCACGCTCAAAGCCAACAGAAAGCGACAGAATTCACTACTATGCGCCAGTCATGTAGAAAAGTGATCAGCTGTGGGACTAATGAGACCTTTTATTCAGCAGAGCCTCAGGCTCAACTTTTGAACTTGCCACTGTCCTGCTGTAATGGGAGAGAAAAATCTCTGCCAACGGTACCAAACCTCAGCTGCTCGACTGCCTGCACCACAAGCATATTGAAAGCCCTAGAAGCGAGGGCTTCCACTGACTGCCCAACTGCATGACGATTTACAGCACAGGCTCTAAAAGGGAAGTGCCGAGCAGGCAGGGAGAATAACACCACAGGCACAAACAGACAGCTTTGAACCCCGATGTGAGAATATAGACAGGGCCTGCGGGTCAGAGCAGACCACAGCAAGTTGTCTCCTCAAACACCTGTCATTAGATGAGAGGTTGAGTACCAGAACGTGTTGGGATTTACATTCTATTAAAAATCAGGATTTCTAAACTGAATGCAGCCCTCTATCCTCCTCCTTCATTTCTAGCTGTGACCATTGAGTGCCTTCCAGCTTCAGGGCCTGGATGTACACCCTGCAAGCATTCTCATCCCGTGCTTGGCCAAAATCCCACTACATAATAATTCTCCCTCCTGTACCCTCATTTCCACATAAAGCAGACCAGGAGAAAACTGCACCATGGCCCCACAGATCGGCAGTCTGCACACAGAGGACTGTCACCAAGAGTATCCTATGAAGTACATGTAAGCCTGAGGCTAACCATTGTTGCTCAAAACGGTCTTCTGTGTTCATTGTGCAAGGGCTGAATCCTTCAGGTCTCCTGCTTGGCCTGCTTGCTGGGTTATGGCAACCCCTGTGCCAAAAGCACTGACTGGATTCAAGAACTTGCAATTTCTTCTTTTGGGCACTGTAGCTAATACAATGGAGACTGATTGAAGACTCCTCTGTAGTTAGCCATAACAGTAAAAAGCAAAGCATAAAAAAAAAAGCCAAGGGTTTTAATCCTCAAGAGACAGCAAAGGGATGAAATGTTTCAACTCTTATGGCATTCTGTAGGAAATAGTTATAGGCATCATCATTTCTTTCTTTACAGGCAGGCTGCCTTTGGAGGCTTACACAGACTCTGGATCCCACGCAGATGGAGACATATGAAGAGGCCACAGTCATGAAATGCGCATGCAAGGGAACCCTTCCACGTGCACTCAACACAAGCAAACATGCTGTCTATGTACACACAGCTATTCTGTACCTCTGCAATACGTCTGAAAAACATGCCAGTGTACACACTTACTATGCAGAGGCAGAGAAAGGACTCAGGACATAGGCCTGTACTGTAAAGTATGAGTGCCACCTTTCTTTAGCCCTGAGTCCACCACGTGCAGCTAGAACAAGTTGTTTCAGATAAAGTCTAATTTTAATGTTTCATGGTTCCTCTGGACTGCCACACTTCACACTCCCTATTTCACCATACAGGTTCTACACTGATATAAAAAGCCTTAGATGAACTGAGATTGAAGAATACATGAAAGAAATACATTTAGGGCAAGCAAGAAGCTGGGAGTTACAAGTACATTCATTTAGAGTAGAGAT
Source organism: Anarhynchus alexandrinus (assembly GCA_008711295.1). NCBI lineage: Eukaryota > Metazoa > Chordata > Aves > Charadriiformes > Charadriidae > Anarhynchus > Anarhynchus alexandrinus. Next base: position 1,699,483 of record VUYV01000045.1, read on the forward strand.
ATTCAAGACATTTCAAACGAGAAAAAAGAAATACCTAGGTAGATAGCAAAAGAGGTTTTGACTGTTTGATTCAAGAACTGGCCACTGAAATCTTTAGATAAGAATAAAAAAAGTGGAAGGTAGAAACGCTGAAGAAACAACACAAAAGAGAGCCAGTCACAAACACCAAACAAAAGGAAATGGATTTTAGGGATAAATGAAAAATGCAAAACAAGAAGTATCTCCAGGTCAATGACATGATGAGGGGCTAACTCAGGGTAAGACAGAAGGAGTTTTGCAGAGGGAAAATAAAGTTAGTTTTGAACAATGCCTTTGATGAGCAGAGGAAAATACCTGGTAACACAATTTAGTCTGGAAAGACTGAAAAAGATAGGTCAAAGTGGCTTTCCACAAAATAAATATTTCATATAGGTAAGGAGAATAGGCCTTCTGATTACACAGTAATCTTCGCTGTCATTTAATTATGTTATCTCATTCTATATGGCTGTCTTCCATTGTAATACACACACAATTCAGTCTTCAAAATCCAAGACAACACAAAGACAGTCTTCCAGATTAAAAGCTAAGAAATGTGTATATATCCCAGAACCTATTGTGAACAGATTGTTTATGTCTATAGCTTACCTACTGATCAAGAGCAAATTGGAATATCTGTCATATAATGTTGCAAATATATTTTTATTTCATGCATTATTGCAGTGCATGTATTGCACTGACATTGGACATAAACTGTAACACCAGCTTTGATTAAGACTTCAGACACTAGGATAGCCCTTCAGAGTAAACACTGATCTGACTGTACTCTGAATCCACCATTTACCCTTTTTTACCCAAAGTATTTTCATAATTTCTTAATACATTTGAGGGCTGTTTTTTATTTTCCAGATAAGCACATGGTGTTGGAATTGACAGAATAGAAACATTTTCTGCGCTGTCACACACAAAAGTGCACACAGTCTTTGAAACAGCTGATCGTTGCCCTTGAGTTACCGGAACTAAAAGTTAAAGTTATCCTTCAGGTCTTTGATGGTCATAAAAGCAGTAGCTCAATGGTTTTGAACTTCAGCCGAGCTGGGAACAGACAATCTTTTGAAACAAAAAAAAATTAAGCAAAGTCAGAATACTTGGATATAACAGTAGGATGCTTAAAGTCATTTGTGCATAAAACCTGAGATGCTGAATACCACAGCCCTATTGACTTCAATGAGGTCTGCCCCTCGCTTGTTCTAACCAGCTGTGGGTTCTGCTGTCAGTTACAGATTTAGAGCCTCACGCACAAACAGATTTTGGGTTAAGGGGTAATTGCCTGAAAAAAAGGAGCAGAATTCTCAAGATCTTAGATAATCCACTTCCCTGTTTTTGAGATGGACTTTGAAAAAAGGAGAAGATTGGAAGAAGTGCACAAGTTTGAGCACACTGGCATTACTGATAAAGAATGGGCTGTTTCTTTAGCATCTGTGGTAAAGTACGTTCCTGGTCAGCTCCTGGAGGTCACTGGGCACATGTTCATGTCTTCATCATGACACAGCCTGTCTTTTTCTTATGAAAACTGATGCTTATAGGGCAGAGAAATATTTAAGAGGGAATTTTGACCAGATAAATGAAAGGCAAAACACCATACTTGGCAGTCTTGCCCTCCCCTTTCAACCATGGACCAACATGGTTCAAGAGAAATAAAGACACAACAGAAACAATGGACAGAGCAATACCCACTGCAGCCTTACAGGTAACAGCAAACAGTTGTGTTTTGGAGGTTTTGAGATTTGAGAATTATTTTGAAATAGATTTGCAAAAGGGAAGTCACACACAAGAAGCAAAGCTGTAAGCAGAAAGAACAAGAAAGATGCCTGGTGACTGACAAATACCTCTGTGCAAAGGAAAGCAAAGGAAAGTTAGTGAAAAGTCTATGTGTAATAACAAGACTATATTTCAGTCCTGAGATCCTGCAACTTTTGCTCACTGCCTCTGCTCAAAAATGCAACTTATTTTTCCTCATGTAGCAGTCAAGATGGTAAGTTCCATTGCACAATACGGCTAGAAAAGGTACTGATCTCAGAATACATAATGGGATCTGGATTCAAAATGGTGAATTTGCTTAAGCAAATGAGACAAACATGGAAGTAATCCAGGATATGGATAATGGTCAGCTCCTGCAAAATTGTAATATTTTCAAGATGTAGAACTTAATCTTCAATTAATTACTTATTAGGAATGCTTCACTCCAGGGATAAGGAGGTTTATTTACAAGCACACATTGCAAAGTTTACCCAACTCCCCCATGTAATAGTGAACAAACTGGGAAATGGTTATTTCTGTACTAAATGTCAGATCTGGACAGTTTTGAATAAGTACAAGCTGATCAACAGGACAGCTGCTGCAGTATTTCTGGCTTTGCTCTTTCAAGGCTGACAAGTTACTGGTATGGTTTCAGCACAATGTTGTATTCAGGGATAGTTACAGGTGCTTCTCTCTTAGTGATCTAAACTAAACTTTAATTTTGCTCTCAGTGCTGCTAATATGAAGTGGAATCTGGGCTGAAACAATTTGGTTCCCACAAAAGTCTGCTGCAACCACTCCCATTTCCAGGAAACACCTCCTGGTTTCTGGCTGAAAGAGAGCCTATATTTAGTCAGCTAACTGTCAGAAAGAGAGCAAAACCCAAGAGGTCTTTCCAATTAAAAAGTTAATGCATCTTCCCATTGAAGTCAAATGAGTCTAAATCCCAAGCCAGAGATCCTCTTGGATCCTCCTTATCTAATGAGACAGCAGACGGTGGTGGGAGTTAGACTATAGGCAAGCAGCAGCTAGAATGAAAAGGTGCAACGTTTTCAAAGGCTAGGGACCTTCTCAAAGAACACACCTTGGGTTTGTTTGTTTTTGTTTGTTTGTTTTTTAATTAGAGGACTCAGACCTTATAACCGCATGGAAGTGTCTGAGCTTGCACATATGGGGTGCTCTTCCTGCCCAATTTCCAAAGCCCCATGGCGTGTCTAAGCTCCAGCATTGATACTTCGGAACCCATGGCATAAGACTCAAGGGACTGTGGATTCTCAGAGATATGCATGAGGTAAAGCACATCACACAAATATGTTTTGCACTGAATTTCTGAAAAGCTATTCTTTCCTTAAGAGAGACAGTAAAGAGTAAATAGTGAAACAGAAGCTAAACACACCTCTAACTATTCTGCCTGTCTCTCTTCCACCTGCTCTGGAGACACATTGCCAGATGAAGTGTACTTGCAGCCTCTCCATCAGCTCTGCTGTTTTCCTCCTGCTGTTCCAGACTATGGGTTTATTAAAGGCTGAGGAGGCTCTTTTATAACCTTGTCAGATGATTGCCTGATCAGCTTCATCAGGTGATCAAGGCCTTCTCATCAAGTGATAGATTGCTGTGTTTCTAGCAGTCAGACCTTGACTGAATGCTTTGCCCTGGCCAACAGCTATTGTTGTTTAAGGATATTCTGCTTATTTATCAAAGCTGGATGACCTGTGGTGTCATCCTATCTATTTTGTCAGGCTTTTAGTGTCTGTGAGTACTTGGTGTGGTGTACATTTTGAAGTTGCTTGCTGCATATCCATTCAGGGATGAAGCTTGCTTATTATACTATATTGATCTTACTTTGCAGACAAACACATCAAGAAACAATAGTTAACTGGCACCAGTGTTTCTGGTTTGGAGAGACCTTAGGCTCTGCTTTGTGCAGGTGAAAACTGCTACACACACATGAAGGCCTGGTCAGTCCATCTCTGTCATTGAACAGATCTTCTAGAATTCGAGGAAGGAGATGAAGCCTATCTCATGTTTCCTGCAGAGTGGACCTTCAGTGGTCTTAGGATTTTAGGACCAGTCATTGTTAGAATTAACCCAGTGAAATCCAGAGAGTTGTAACAGGGATCATTTGCCACATGCCACTGTTTCCCAAATTACTTTTCCTTCTACCCCCTCTCTCAGATGGGTTATGCTACCCACCTTCTTCACAAGGGGTTCATCGTATGTTGGAAACTACCCATTACTTTATTTGAGATATGATACTCTACCACTAACAGTAATCCTCTACTCAAACGAAAAGCATTTTCTTTCCCACTGTTTGTTAGTGCAATTTTTATCTCATCCACTCTTATTTCATGTTTCAGAAGAAAAAAGAAGACTTTTCTGCACTCTGGCAAAAATAATGAGATTAAATTAATTTGTTTTTATACCCAATCTGCTGGAAATCACTTTCTCTAGCTTCCTAAAAAGTGTGCCAAATCTATCTACTTATTTGATACAACACTAAATGTATGAGTATCGTATGTGGATTACAGCCAATTTCCATTCCAAATTGAAATTGACATGTTTAACATAAAGTAATAAAAAGACCCCTATTTCACTTCCTGAATCATTATAGTCAAACAGCTGTTTGACTGGGCATGCTGTAAATGTCACACAGGTCTTTCCATTTGAAAGAGAATGAGAAATTATGCTAACTGATTTTTTATGATAGCTGGTTATAAAAAACCAGTTTACACAGATTAAACTCTGGTAGTGCTTGATTGCAAGGCATAGCACTTTTCACTCCCTCTGTATGTACTAGGTACTTGATTCCTTCATCTGCACATACAATTACATTCTATAATTGCCTCTGAGATTCACTAGTAGGAAAATTACTCTGTAGATAAGCAATATCAGGTAGCAGGAACCTTACATTTACAATATACCTTTTTGTGGGTTGGTTTTGTGGGTTTTTTTGGTCAAAAGCACAAATAAAATAGAAAATTAATAGAAGCATCAATACGTTTTCCTTGTAAAATGATAGTTTAGAACATTAACAGACTCTGATGGTGATATTGGAAAGAAAAAGCAGAAAAACTCCAAGCCTCTCATGCATCTCACCCTGTGTACCTCACAGCAAGAGTTAAGAATAGCCTCGGGTTTGCCTTGCTTATGCCAGTAAGAACAGTTTTCTCTATTCTGCTGACTGGGAATGAGCAGACACTTTGTGCTCCAAATGACCTGCCTTCAACTCTTCTTGTAGCCAAAACCATCCCACACAGCAACTTCTCCCTCCTGCAGGTGGGGAGTAAGTTGATAGAAATAAGGGGAGGGCAGTTTATCCCACTTGCTCCCATCCTTCCCACACCAGACTTGAAACCGAGCTGGAAACTGTTTCACCGAGCCTGACACCACAGTGTTTTCAGGGGAGGGTGGACAAAGATAGGTCCCGTATTCACCTGGGGGCTGCACGTGCGTAAAACTGCTGTCATGTGAGCCCAAGAAATAATGATACACCCTTTTTTGCCTCCCAGGACATGGGTACCTCTGTAAGAGAGGTTTCCAAGCAAAAGTTCCTTGTTCCTTTTTCTCCTTATTCTGTCCTGAAAGTTGCCCCATGCTTTTGCTGTGCAAAAGGATGCTTAATCCATAGTTTTGTTTTCATGGGCGTTGTTTCTTGCTGCTCAGCTCACAAAGCTGAGCAATTTCCCATCCTTAATCTCATATGAAATGCAGCTGAAAAATTTGCTCTGGTTCTTCTATAAAGGCAATGCACGACAAGGGAGTTATAAAAATAATCTTGCTACAAAAAAAAAGAACCACTTCTTTGCAGCAAAAACATACTTAAGTGAAGGATATATTTCAGCAAGAAGAAAGAGGATAGTGGTGGCTACCAGAGTATGAACATACACAGACTTTACAGGATAACAGCTTGCTTAATCTACTTAACTGGGAATTAAAATTAGAACTTTTCAAGCCTTACAGTTGTAGTGAATTCACACCAAAAAAAAAAGGTAGAAAAGACAAAATCTAAGGCAAACAGGGCTAAAGAGAATAAAAGAGATTTATGTTTAAGAGAAAGAAAAGACATTCTGTTAATGTTAATGGCCACAACAAATAGAAATTATAGAACTGTCAGTTAAACGAAAGAAAGACAGAAATATTCCATATTGCTGTTCTGCATTTGACAAAAATACTAGAAGACAATGACAGTAATTTAATAGTAACTCAGTAGGATACAAAAGCAATGATGACTAAGCCTGGGCATGAGAGACCATATAAGGAGCTTTGAAGTGACAGCCAGTGAGCTTTCTGAGCCAGGAACAGGGACCTTCAGTACGTCTCTGAACCTTCTGGAGAATCCAGAGTGCTGGAGATATGCAACATTCGAGGCATCCATTTTACAGGCTAACTAGGCTGACTGGTCTTTCAGACTGATATCGGCAATTCTGACCAAAATAAATGGAATGGCTGAAACCAGACCAGATAAATACATCAAAGAAAAGTAACAGTTAAAGATTTGCAACAAATGATGAAGAAAAAAAGTTATGGTGAAACTAATTTGACTAATTGATTCTGAGATCAAGTTTGTCAACAAAGAGAATAGTGTGGATGCCGTACAGTGCTGTAGATTGCTTGTCAGCCTGACACCAACCAAGTGAAAAAACATCTGTCTATTCAGACATAAAGTCTAGATGCCATATGTCTAGGACAAGCATTGCTACCCCAGCATGGGTATCTAGGTGAAGGGTTTGGAAAGGCAGCGTGATATACGAGTGTAAATGTAAATGAACATAAACTGACTCTCCCGTGACTCGCTCAGTCAACAGCTACGCTTGCAGCCATTGCCATAGTCACCCAGTCTTGTGACCCAGCGCTGTTTCCAGCAGCATTTCGGCTGCACCTAAATCCTTAGCCAGAATGTTAGTGCTGTCTTTAGGTGTGTAAGCTGGGGGATGCTGAGTAGAAACCCCAAGAGACTGTCATCTCTGCCTGGTACCAGACTACTGCGTCCGTTTGAAGAAGGGTATTAACAAACAGGCAGAATGAAAGCCAGGGCAAGAAGGGAGTCCTGAAATAGCTTTTAAAACATGCCTTGTAACAAGACTCAAAAAATCTCAACCATTTTTCTTATCATAGAAATTACTTCATCTAAGCCTAAGTACCTCATAAGGACAGAAATTTGACAGAGTGTTCTTCAAACTGCTTGATAGAGATTTGAGCTAAAGCTGAAGTTAGATCAATTTTGACTGAAAAAGATGTTAAAATAAGTGTAATAAATCTCTGAAAAAAAATTGCCAAGACTTTTGTTGGAGCTTCTATTACAAACTTTTTACGCTGTTTGGGGTTTTTTTTCCATAATGGTATTAAACCAGCAACTCATTCAGGAAAAAACATCAGTTTATACTAAAGAGATTATCAAGATTATCAAACTAGCCCTTTTGGGTTTAGACGTCACTCAGCAGAATTTGTGCGAAACCTCACATTTACAGCTTTTATATGAAAGTTGTTTTAAATAAGATGTTTGGTACTTTTCTGTCCCTTTACATTTCTTTTCAGACTTTTCTCATGTGCTTTTTCTTAACTCTCTGATTTCATTCCACTGACTCTGCTTGGACAACCTTTTCTTTCTCTCTTACTAAGGAATCTGATCTTCTCTTTCTTCCCCTCCTTCTTTTCTTCAATTTTAGTTTTCCTTCTCACCTTCTAAGTTTGTGCCCCTTCCAATCCCTCCTTTGACTTTCCTTCCCATTTTTTAACCTTCCTCTTCTGTCTCTTTTTTGTCCTGTTTATTTTTCCAATCAAATTATTTAATGTGATCACATATGGAACAAGTCTTTCAGAGAACATAAAAATAAGCTAATAACATCTTCCAAATAATAAACAAAATTTATGTGTTAGTCTAAGCAGGAGAGGTAAAAAAAAAAAGGGTTACAATATCAGCATCCTGCGAAGCATATGGAGATGATTTATGAGCATGCTGAAATGTAGTATCCCAGTTAACTGGTTTTGATTCTGACTTTGATAGCTTCACTCATGGTGAATTTTCAAACATATAAAGGCAGATATGTTGAAACCACTTTAAAAAGTCAGCAGAAAGCATACATATACCCTTTTCCATAAAGAGCAAATCACAGCCAGGGGCAATCTTACTGTTCTAGAAATTCTGACAGGTGTATCCAAAAGGCGTTATTGTATGGATTCCTATTATCCTTTCTGAGACAAGTTGATGCATTCAATTAAATTCCTGGTGTGCAGCCCCAGAGTCTACAATTATTTATTCTCCCACAGATACAGCAGGGTTTCAAGCCCTTCTGTCTCTTCCCTTCAGGACCTTACAGTCCAAGTTTGGTGAAACTAACTTTGTGTCTAGTCACTGGAACTAATCACTAGAGCAAAATGCTGCAATTTAGCTCCCAGGCAGAAAATAAAGTTTTTTTGATATCTGATTGAGAACTTTACACACGAGCCTGACACGCTTTACTTAATTCATGTGACCCCCACATCTTTCAGTGAATTCACTGAACAAACTTACATTTTCCTATGAATATATGGAATCTGGGTTAAATGGTCAAGCATGCAAAAATTCTCATCAAGGGCAAATTTCTCCTGAACACATCCAGATCACTTTTTTTTCACTTAGTCATGAGTCCTGCACTTTTCATTTTTATGCCATGCTATTTCTGTGAATAAATGCATTCACCAAGGCTGATATGTATTCAGGATTCACTTTTTTCTTAAAGGCAATAGATATTCTTGTTAGATGTTAACTTTCCATTTCAGACATTGCTATTCTATCAAAGGCAATCTATTTAAATTGATTTATGATGAAATGTACACTTTACTGCTGCTGGGGAGCAAAAATTTGGCTTTTGAACAGCTGGGAAGGAGCCCAGCTGTTCAAAACTTAAGTTAATAGTTAAGTAATACTCTACTATTAGTCTAAGTAAGACTTAATGCATTCTTTCTGTACATTGTAGTGTTCAGTTCAAAAGTACAACAGTACCTAGGGGATACTAAGGGATTTGAATCATAATTTGAAACAAATAAAAAGAAAAAAATCACAGATAATTAAAATGAGATAGTTCCAGGAAAATGTTGTAGATACAGGGCATAGGTCAGGAGCCTCAGCAGAGGATCGCTTCTTCTTTCCCTTCCTTAATCACAGAATCACAGAATGGTCAGGGTTGGAAGGGACCTCTGGAGATCATCTAGTCCAACCCCCCTGCCAGAGCAGGGTCACCTACAGCAGGTTATGTATTTATTAATGTAGTTATTTATTTAATATATTTTATAATTTTATTTATTTATTTGCGTTATTAACATCAGCAGTTTTCTTCAAAAAGAGAAGAGGAAAGGTAAGGAAGAAAGAACAGACAGAAAATAAGGCAGTTTAGATAACGATTTGAAAGACAGGATTAGAGACCTCTGCAGGGCAGTAAGAAGGTCACAAATCACTGAGTCCCTGGCACAGAGAGCAGCAGGTAAAAGTGAGTTAGGAGTGAAGACAAACGGAAGGTAATTTACTAAGGCGGCAAGAAATCTATCAAAGTTAGTGGTGCTTATGGGTTTTGGCAAGAGGAAAACTTTGTCTGTGTTAGAGGTAGCTGAACCTGACGGGCACTGGGAGCCAGGGGGTCTCCTCCTGTCCCAGCCCCATGGATGCCAGGCTGCTGCGCTTCCCTGTCCCCAAGTGCAGGCGGTAGAGAGGCTGAGCACCCACTCCTGACGACTGCGTCTGTGCACTGACACTACGCACCCGTCCAGCCAAACAGGTCTACGCAGAGAGAAAGCACGGCCTTTCCCCCACACCCACCTGCACGCACACAGCCCTCAGATGAACATCAACTGCATGGGTGGCCCAGTCCTGTTCCTCCCCTCCTGCTGACCAGGATTGGAGTCTCCTAGTGCAATGTGGTGCATACGATATATGGGTCACTGCTGCTGTTGGCCTTCTCAGTCTCTCCAGGAGGAGCACCCAGTGCCCCTGCCCTGCTCCAGTTGTTGGCACCAGCACCCACAAGCCCCTGAGGTTCACGGCTCACTCCAGCTGCTGGCGTACAGACCTCTCCTGTTCACCTGCTAGTGTGGGTTAAGGTTTGCTAGTGTTGGCACATACCACCCTATGCAGAGAGCACAACCACACAGAAGGCAGTCAGAAATTAGATTTAGGTAGAATAGAGGACAGATTGCACTCATCAAGCACGGGGCTCTGTCAGACAAGCTGCTGAACTTTACACTCAGTTGGCCCCTTCTTCCCCTTTTCCTTCCCTTTTTTCATTTTTGCTCCTCCTCAGTCCACTTTGATCCCTCTCTTTCCCCAGCTTTTGTCCTTCCCCACTGACTCATCTTGATGGGTTTCATTCCAGGGTCAATCTTTCCCCCGTCCCATGGATGGTCTTAGGGAGCAGCTGTGTTGTCCATTTCCACTGGTTAGATTATTAGGGTTCCTCTTCCTGTCATTGTTCTTCCAGTCCTTGCTGGGTCTTTGAGTTCAACATGGTTAGTCTTCAATCACAGAATCACAGAATAGTCAGGGTTGGAAGGGACCTCTGGAGATCATCTAGTCCAATCCCCCTGACAGAGCAGGGTCACCTACAGCAGGTTGCATAGGACGGCATCCAGGCGGGTTTTGAATGTCTCCAGAGTGGGAGACTCCACCACCTCTCTGGGCAGCCTGTTCCAGTGCTCTGCCACCTTCAAAGTAAAGAAGTTCTTCCTCATGTTTAGATGGAACTTCCTGTATTCAAGTTTATGCTCGTTACCTCTTGTCCTATCACTGGGCACCACTGAAAAAAGACTGTTCCCATCAATCACATAATTGAGAAGCCTGCAGCAAGAATAACTGTGCCATGAATAACAGAATGACAGAAAGAGGAAGAGCCAGCCAAGTTATTCATCTGGGGCCAATGAAAGAAATGCCTGTAAAATAAGAATAATCAGTCTTAAATAAAAGTAGGTATCATGAGAGAATTGCCACAAAAGGTCAGCTAAGACAGTAAAAGAAGTATTGGCAAAGGTGGACACGGGCCCAAACAAAAGGCATAAAGAAGCAGCGTCACATTTGAGGCTACCTCATGAATGACGCACAACATATACCCCCAACTCTATGTCCGGAAGGCATCTGTCTGCACACTCATCAAAGTACACACTAATCACCTCTCCCTTCTCCCCCCATCTAAATCAGCACTTTGTATGCATGAAGGTTTCAAATGGGGCCGCGCAAATGTGTATCCTATCACACATGGACCAGTGCAGCTCGTTTTTGAGGATGGAGATGGGAGGAGGTCAACATGGACATTTCTCATGTGCTGGAAGGCCAGGTGTGATGCATTTAAAATGATCATTTGACTACGTGTACCCTTGAATTAGTACTTCATTTTCATCTTTGCAGAATGGGACATAAGCTTTTACCGCAAACAAAATGAAACATCATCTCAGTTTCTTTTTTTCTCTCTCTGTCAGCCCTGCTATACACCAATCATGCAATCATGCAAACATTCACTAGATTTGAAAAGCATTTGTAATTAGTTTCCATCTAAAAGCAAAGCTACTGCCATCTAGCAACACTTGCAGCAGCGTAATCACAGATATATCTAAGGGAGAGGAAGGCACACTTGGCCACGTGTGCTTTGGGGAACATCCCTGTGCCCACATCTACACCAGCACCAGCTCGTGCCGGAGAATACTCCAGAGCAACAGATCTCCACCACCTCTGCTGTTAAATTGTCAGTCCCTTACATGCTTCTAGCTATAGCTAAATTTCAGTTTTAGCTAACTAATACTTACCCAAATGATTCTTAGACCTGCTTGGGGCGTAAACACTGGCCAAGGCCAACTTCCCAAAGGAAATTTTGATGTGATTACCCGGTTTGGGAGATAACAGAGTTTAGAGACACGGACACAGGCCATTCAGTTCCATTCGCCTTCACACTGAGAACAGTCCCAGATTCATTTAATTTACTGCTTTAAATCTACACATGGCTACTGTGGATGGCCTAAAATCATGTATGGGATACAGGCGCGACCCATCTGCTATTCCTGCGAATCCAACTGAGTTACCAGGAATTGCTCTATTTCTGCAGATTCCTGATGAGATAAGGAGCTACCCTGCATAAAGAAATGCTTCTAGAAACTAAGCCTAAAGCAAACATTTCACTGAAAAGGCACAGGCAAACTCAAAGAGTTCAGAGTCCTCCTCCCTATATGGGAGAATTTACTGACCAGAACCATGATTAACAACGTAAGAGAACTTGCTGAACATTCACTGGCCAAGTGATTCCAAGCCACTGTGTTTTAGAAAGTTTAAAACGTTTATTTGGAAAATGGAGCATGAAAACAGAAGGACACAGAAGGATTTCTAAAGGATATATCTAGAAATATGCAGATTTTCTTTTTTGGTCTTTCCCCCCACCCCCTTAGAACTATTTAAATGAGTTCAAAAATGCTTTCTAAACAGTTAATTCCATCTCTCAAAATTTTTCAGTTGAAAAACTGAAATTCCATCTTGTTAAAGCCTCATACAATAGAAATGGTTTTATGCCATGATCTACTAATGATGCTGAAATCATTTCAGAGAAAGAAAACATAATGGATAGAAAGGTGAATGCTTCCCATTCTCAGTCATGCTGGAGATGCCACAGTCATTAAATTGCTTCTGATGCACATGTCCAGAGACAGAAAAAATGGCAACAAAAAAGACATATGATTTCCAGCGAAGCCTGTGGAATTGCTATACTGGCAGTCGTTACTAATCTTGCTCTGTTTTCAGATGTCACTGTGCATTTTATTGGGCACAGCAAATCTGAGCAGAAGGCAACATTTTCACTGGTAAAACAGCTTGAAAATAAATTTGGAAGTGCTTAAAGTCAAAGAAAGTGTATCATGTTGTACCCAGAAGCTAGCCCAAGAGGCAGAAAAGTAAAAAACCTCTTTCTCTAGGTGGCCTTTTTTATATGGTCATAACTTTCCAGACAATACATTGCTGCTTCAGCAGCTATGAGAACAATCTTAAAGTTCTGTGTTTTTTTGGTGGAAGTGGGAGGGTGGAGGGGGGTTTTGTTTTGTTTTGTTACATTGGACACTACTTGCCTGAAGGGTTGCTACCCTCTCGGTTGCATTTCAAAAAATTAATCCATGCCCCAGATGATAACTCCGAAGTTGGAAGATGGGCAGTAAATACACAGCAATGTTACTTGGCCCTACAACCTTGGGGGAGTGGAGCGAGCTTCATGCATGTGGACATTTGGACCACAGAGCAGCTACTTCTTGTACCCTATTGCAGCTGCCAGTACAGCCTTAAATATCCTGAAGAGAGAGAGACAAAGACTGCTCAGTACTTAAAATCTGCAGCTTATGGTGTCAGTTCAAACTGTTGACTCTTATAAATGACCTGTCTTGAGAGCAGGAGGCTTGTGTTGGTCACTGGAAAGCAGCAGTTGCCTGACTCATGTAGGTCTACCATCGTACTGCGTAGCCTGCCCCACTCAACCAAGCGCTGGCTGCGGCATAGAGCAGGGTGCAGGAGGTGTTCTAGCATGTTCTGGGAAGCATGAGGAGGTGCTCAGTGACCACTTGCAGACTAGTAAAGGCTTCTGGGTGTCTACGGTGCAGCACGCTGAGCACTTGGGGCACTGATCTGGCTCCAGACAGCACGGTGTGGCAGAGGCAGTGTGCTCCACCTTAAGGTATCACCACAGAGATGGCTCCAGCGAGCATCCTCATAGGGCCCTAAGACAATTGAAATGAGGAAAGAATGTAGATTATATGTTTTAAAACATTATCACCTAAGCTCAACAGCAAAATCAGAGTGCCACCAGCATATGAGCGGCAAGCTGGGGGAAAATTTTCCCAGAAACTTCTTTACACTGTCCTCCTTTCATGAAAGAGGCTGGATGCCACTTCTGACAGCAGGGGCGGAGGTGCTGGCAGACCAAGACGCAACCTAGATGAAGTATTTGGTCATTGTAGTGCCTCCTTTCTTTCTTCTCCCAATTCCTTTTTTTTCTTAGTTCTTGTTTGTTGCAGTGGGAAATCACCAAGAGCAAGATGGGAGAAGAACATGAGATATACTGTCTCAAAGTCTTTTTAATAAAGTGGCTGTTCTGGTCAGACAGTGGCCACAGGTTGGGTGTGTGTCATCTGGGCACAATTTCCCAATCAGACACCCATGTCATTTGTCTGCATAATTTTAACATACAGCCCATTTTGAGCAAAGTAAAATGATTAAGATGTTGCAGTCTGCCCTCAGAAAAAATACACAGCTGTGCACGGCATTATGCTTGGGATGAAGTCAAATGCTTCTCACTGCCTTGTCCCAAAAATCAGTCTGATATTTTAACACCGTTTTAGCAGCTTCCTTAGCTATTGCCATGCAGCACCGTACATTTACATTCGGCATAGCTCTTGCTAACTCCTGTCAGCTCAGGACCTGGCCCTTTCCATTTGCACTGAACTTGACAGCAGAGTCTCAGAGGTGGATATGACAGATTTAGGCACTGAATTCGGCTCTGCTCCACACCTGGTTTTGTTTCCTTGTCTGAACTGCTGAGGAATGTGTTAGGACGTAACAGCTCTCATGATAAATGAGTGGCTCGGTGACTTTAGAGTTTCATGACTATTGTGATGCTTCGATTTTATTCTGATGCTCTGCACCATTCCGTAGCTGGAAGACTCACAGTGGAAATGAGGATTTCATTGAAAGATGGAAACAACGACAGAAGATATTTTGCTGAACTTGCTTTCAACTGGAAAAAAATGTACAATCTATTATTGTAAATGTCTGATTAAATATGTCTGCATTTTCAAGATAAGGGTTTTCCTTAACATTTTTTCTCATTTTCAGGACGTGCCACTGTGGTGAAATCAGTACTCCAGCACGACAGGCCATGTCGGTGGTTTAAATTTATCTCAGCTATACAGTAGGAAAGCATAAGTGTATGCACCAATTCAGACTCTAGTGAGAATATGACTATCCTTGAATGTCAACAGGTTCTTATTCCAATTCAGTTATTTTGTTCCTGTGCAAGCATAAGAATAATAATGTAAGAGAAGCAGGGTTTGTAAAAAGAGTTGTTTTATTAGGTCTGCTGATACAACTGAAAAACATTATTAGGTTTTCAAGTATGCAAATCTTCAACATTTAATTGTCAATGTTTAAAACAGAAGCAACACATTTATTTTTTGCTTGAGTGCATTTGTACCTCTGATACTCCTGAGAAGCAGATTTTTGATCATTTAGATACATGATTTACAGGGAAAACTTCGAGAAGCAGGAGCTGCAAGACTGATGTAAAATCAGAAGTCTGACCCTTTCAGTATAAAAACTGGCATGTTGTCAGTTTTAGCTCTTGGAAAGGATAATAAGGTCTTTTCTTCCTCTCAATCTGAAATAAACACACACTGAAACCTCAGTGGGTTACAAAAGAGAGCTACTGTCTGCTGACCAGCTCTACTGCTAACATGTATAACTTGTGAATAAAAACTAGCTATGTGCACAGGGTTTGTCATCCTCAGATGATTCTAGGTTAAAAAAGTGTTCATTTGTCACAAATACTGTCAATCCCCGCTCATCCAATGACAATGCTTTTCAAAAAAAATAATCCGCTTTTAAAAAATTGTTTAAAAGTCTCTATTTATAAAAAAAGACTGAAGACATATGCCATGCAGATGAATTAAATTAGGGGACAATATTAGATACAAATCTTCTTTCTCAAACGTACCTTTATTCTGAAGCATAAGCCAACATGTAAGAAAACTCCAGATGTTAGCCAACAAGCACACCAAAGTATCACCATAGGAAAACCTCAGTGGTAAAATGGTGGTATATAGAGAATACCACTTCCAGTAAGCTAAAAGACACTGTAAAAATAATTTTAGTAAGCTTTTAATGTAAACATAAGGCGTTTTTATTAATAGACAGAATATTGATGAATTATACTTAAGCATGAATATTAGAAAACGAATCCACGAACGTTCCCTTCTCACGCAGGAGCACCATTCCACTTGCTGTTATTACATAGTCAACATAGCTTTTGCATGCTTATACTTTGGTATTGTGTTTTTCAGTACAGTAGCCTAAGGACCATAGAACTCTGTGGGGGAAAAAAATCTATGAAACATTTTGTACCCTATTGTTTATTGCTTGGAATTTGCAGACAGTGGGAGCGAGGATGAATATAGAGAATAGTTGGCATTCAGGGAGCCACCTGCCTATTGATGGAGTTAAAATCAATATTTTTAAAAAATGTTTGCAATTATTATGACAGAAGTATAGTTTTGTAAAACAGTAATAGTTTTAACTACTAGTATTATTATTATTGTCTGTCCCCCAGCACAAGAAAGATGTGGACCTGTTGGAGCAGGTCCAGAGGAGAGCCACAGAAATGATCAGAGGGCTGGAACACCTCTCCTAATGAACACAGGCTAAGAGAGTTTGGGTTGTTCAGCCTGGAGAAGAGAAGGCTTTGGGGACATCTTATTGTGGCCTCTCAGTACATAAAAGGAGCTTATAAGAGAGATAGAGAGAGACTTTTCACCTAGGCCTGTAGATAAGACAAGGGGCAATGGTTTTAAACTAAAAGGGTAGATTTAGATTAGATACAAGGAAGACATTTTTTATGATGAGGGTGGTGGGGCACTGGAACAGGTTGCTCAGGGAAGTTGTTGAAGCCCCATCCCTGGCAGCGTTCAAGGCCAGGTTGGATGGGGCTTTGAGCAACTTGGTCTAGTGGGAGATGTCCCTGCCCCTGGCAGGGGGGGTGGAACTAGATGATCTTTAAAGGTCCCTTCTGACCTAAACCATTCTATGGTTCTGTGACTCCCCAATAGGCAGTTGCTGAAGCAGCAATAGTACCATGGGTTAACTACCACCTTATGGAAAACCAGTAAAACAAATATCCTAATCTGTTTACCTTCTGGAAGTGATTTCTTGGAATTTGTAACTACATAAACACATGCTGAGGTTCACCTCAACCCTTCTGAGCTTTAGAATTTCAACGCTCTCCCCTCAAACACTGTAAAATGTTAACAGCAAGCAGCCAGCACATGATTAGTTTAGCTCTCATGTACTGACTGAAGAAAGTAGCCAGGTGAGAGCAGTTATACATTACTTAAACATAATTGCAGTTTTTCACTTCAGATCTTCAGTCAGTCTGGGTAAAAATAGTTGCTGAATATTCGAGATCGAACATATGCTTTCAAAGCACTATCTCATATTAATTAGGTTCTTGTGGATACAATTTGAACTGTGACATTACTGTCAGCTAAATTCCACTTGGGGGACAAAATGTCCTACAAAATAGTGCTTCGAGGCATTCTGTCCCTTACAGTTTGTACAGAATTATTTTGTGGAGAGCTTTCACACTGGAATTCTTCAATAAGTTTTCTCTGAATATCCTCTTAGAATCAGCCAGTAGTCTCTTGCAAATAACCATGCTTACTTGAGACGTGAAACTCTTACCTCCCCACTCTTTTTCTTTAGAACATCACCTAGACAACCTGGTAGTGCCTTTGTGAGACGCTGACATATGCGTATGTTTGAGAGTATCGCATTTCAAACTCCTGCCTAATATTACTGTACTTTCTTCTCAAGTCTTTCAGCTTTTAAGATTTCCTCCAGCTTCCTTTGAAGTGTATTTGAAAGGCACTATACTGTACTTATTTACATAATAATATTGTAGAATGATACTTGCATTGTATTGCACTCAGTGTCTACTACTGCAGTGACCCGTGTGCTTTCATTAAGGTTGCATAATGGTAGCCTTTAGACTTCAAATAGATGAGTCTTGAAAGTATCATGATGGGACATAGTTGATAAATGCTAACTGATCTCCTAATAAAGTGGTTTTATGAGGTGGAAGAAAACCTTCTGGAAAACTGAAGACTCTTCAAATGCGGTTTCATGGAAGAATATGAGCACTTTATCACCTTAAGAGGTAATTGTGCAGCTTACTTTATAACGGGTATTTCCAAAGCCAATGATGAGAATATTCACAGATGTTTTCTACACGCTGCATAATAAATAGACACATTGCCAGTGATTAAGTGGCTTCTTTCCATTTTGTAAGTTGTTGACATGAAGGAACAAAGCTCTTTGCTGCAAGCTAAGAAAAGCATCGGCAGAGTTTTATTCCTTGTCATCTTGCTGAGAGAAGAACAGTTGCTATTCTACTTTGTAAGATTTGCAAGACACAACCACTTTCCCCAAACAGGTTGGTTTTGTATAAAGCCATCATTCATAAATGAATGTTATCTAGAGATGTGTAATCTGTCTAATCAGCATTTCTGGTTGTTTTTTTTTCCTTTCCTAGAGCAAAATAAACAAAACCCTAGTTCTCTGATTCAGAATCTAGTGAGTGCATGAAACACTGAAATACTTTCAGCAATTGCTCCAGCTTCTAGGATTATTGTCACTGGTCTGGCCAAAACTCTCAGAAATAGGGAAACAATGGATTGAAACTGAGCTTAGTGTGACATCTAACACTATGTTCTTAGGACTGTGCACTCTGCGGGGCATTTTACAGCCTTCCTGCTGAACAGTTAATTACACTTCTTAGGAAATTGAGCCCACGGTGAACTACACTTGATCCTCAGCAGTAAGATTTCAGAGTGTGCTTGGAATAAAACCTGCTATCAGTGAAGTCAGTGGCAACACAGAGGATAGCCAGTGGTGTTGAGAGGTGCTCCCGCCTACCTATGTCCATGGGAATGTGTCAGCA
The DNA here is from genome assembly GCA_008711295.1 of Anarhynchus alexandrinus. NCBI lineage: Eukaryota > Metazoa > Chordata > Aves > Charadriiformes > Charadriidae > Anarhynchus > Anarhynchus alexandrinus. The sequence goes on from VUYV01000045.1 coordinate 1,717,953, forward strand.
CTTTCCCTATACAACCACCCTAGCCACAGGAACTTGCAGGGTAGTTTCTTCACTTTATGCAGCCCTCATTGGAGACACCTGGGATGCTTGCAGGGTTTACTTGCTTGCAGGGTTGCACAGCAGCCACACTACAGCTTCTTAGTACAGCAATGATGAACAGGAGTGGCTGCATCTTCTTCGCTCGTGGACACCTGAATAACTTTTAATTTGGTCCAAGTTATTGCTTTTTGTAAAACTACCAGAGGGGAAAGTAATAAGTGATTTATTGTTAACTGCCATATGGATCTAACTAAAGCTCTGACCTGCAGCATTTTTCCAGCTGGTTAATGTTCTTTCATCATTGTTAGATGAGCTTCTGTTATTAACAAACTGACTCCCATATGAAGGAAGCATACCAGAAGTTACTACTTAAATCACAACATTTTTTTCTCATGAGTTCTGTAAAGTTCAGATTGATGGTCCACAATGGGAAAATGTTTTATGGGTTCCGCATTGCTTGTAATAAAAGACACGATGGTTACTAATATTTTGTTGATTAAGAAACAAGAGAGACCAAATTATAATGACCGATGAATCAGTTTCCATCAAAGGACGATATTTCTATAAGCAGCTTAGAGTCGGAGAAGTCTGTATTTCGAAGTCAATACGGTCTAGGATGCATGCATCTTAAATTTCTCTACAGTCATTTTCCTTTTGCTTATTTGAATTAATGCACTCAAAGTTGTTCTCCAGAGATCTGGTAGCTTTCCTCAGAAACTGTATTGTATACCAACATGCCTTTAGCGTTCACCTTGGTCGTTTGCTTTAGCTGCCAAACATTGTCACAGTCGAAAGTGGGTTTCTCAGCTATACTCTGGAGTTGCTCAGGTTGCAGACTCCAGCCACGAGTTCACAGTGTGCCTTTGCAGGCCACAATAAGTAGCCTTTTAGGTCCTCAAATCTTCTTTTAGTGAAAATATTTATGCACCTCAAGGAAGGAATCGCAATTCACTGCCCTTAGCAGAGTGAGAGCTCTCTACTGTGAGATGCATTTTCCCTGGCTTTCAGAACTACACTGCTATTTTTTTGCCTTCCCTCCAAATTTTACAAGTCCTTTTATAGTGACAACAGTAGGGTTGTACTCAGTATTCCAGTCTCAGCATTGCTCTATGTTGACATAAAAATCACGTCAGTGCTCACCTATTTAGACATCCTAGGATCACATTAACGTTATTATTACAGACTGCACTGACTGCTCATATTAAGCTGCTAGTATTTCCAAGGCCTAATTATTTTTCAGAGGCAGGATATTCTACATCTGAGTCTCTAAAAGCAGATTATGACCTGTTTCTATTAAGGGTACCCTCTAGATGAAGGTCCGGGGCTAAGATAGGGAATTTCTGAGGTGTTACAGAGGCCCTCAAATTATGATTACACTGGGATGCAATATCGTATCTCTTACAAGCTAACTTAATCTAGAAAAGCTTATAGCAACACTTTTTTTTCAGTTCCCCTTAAATCTTTCTGCATCCCTTTTGTCCCTACATGTGTAATATATATAATTTGACAGTCAGCATTTCCATTTACAATTGACAATTAAAATACCTGTTCTGTACTGCTGTTTAATAAAGGGCCATTTCAATCACTCCGATTAGTCACATTTTGTTCATTCTTTTTTTACTCTGAAAGGTCTTTCATCTGTTTTCATGTTTAAGAATTGCTAAAAGAAAAGTTTTAAAAGTTATTTCAGTATGCTACACTACAGAGTGATATTGCAAATAAAGACATATAATAAACAAGGGAATATGGCGGCTAGTATTTGCCTGTGTCTGTAAACTGGACAAATGATCTGTTGTGGAATTTGCCTGTGTCTATATGGCTTAAGTTGACTTTGTGTTAACTTTCCAGATAAACATTTGTCAGCAAAATCACTGACTTCCCAATTAGTGACTATGAAGGAAATATTACAGAGTATTAAATGAAAGCAAGCTCTGAGATTTTAACATGTTAGGTTTATCTTTGAACAAGCCAAGTAATGAAAATATACTTTATGACCCTAATTATTAACATAATAATTTAATCAGCACAGCTTAGATGATGAATATCAAGCGATCAAAAGAGATTCTTTGGGAATGACCTACTGAAAAGAATTTAGAATATAATTTTGTCTGAAACAGTTTTTTCATTAGACTTCAGAGAAGGTATCGAATTTGGGGAATACCTTACCTACCTAGACTTCTGAAAACGTTTTGGCCTTTCGGATCTATCAAATAAGTGTTAACTTAGTTCAGTAGCTTAGCTTGAGAGGCGTTATTTTTGTTCTGTGGTTCTGTCTTTGTGTGTGTTAGTGGTTTAATCAAGCTTTACATATAGAGATCAGCTGTGATGATCCTACATTTACATACTGCCTCTTGGCCCAAGATCCATAAGTGATTTACATATTATGTTCTATGGCTGTCCTGCAAGCACAGCTTCCAGTAAAGTTCCTAAACAAAATAGCCAATGAATCAGACTCCAAACTGTCCCAAGCTCTCTTCATTAATCAGAGAAATACCTCAAGCACAACCTATCCACCCACACAACTTACTGATAGTACACAATGGATATACTATGCCTGTGAAAACTTAAGACATTATCCATGCAAATGAGAATGCTGTACTTTGAAATGTTGGGCTGGACACTGGAAACAGCACTTCCTTCTTTCCTGCAAAAAATTCCCAGGGCTTCTGTAGCCAAAAGTGATTATGGCCTCATTTTAATAGCCATACCGAGAGCGCAAATCTCCCCCCTAACAAGCAAATCCGCTTGGCATGAATAGAGATTCATACAGTGCTATTGCACACTTTTGAACAGCCTTGCTCTTCTACCCCAGTAACTGAGCAGCAGAGGTGGAAGCTCACCACTGCCTTCTGCTGAGCAGTCCGTGCTGCAATGTTCCACTGGTGTCTGCAGAAAGCTTTCATCAGCAGATGTGCAACACGTGTTTATTATATTCTGCAAAATTCAGCTTATAATTTGAAGCAGGCTCTTTACCTCAGAGTCACATAAAGCCAAAAAGGAGAAGTTTGGAATCATAAAACTTGAAACCTTAATAAAACCAGGATTGCCATGCTTTGGAAAGAACACTTCTCTCATATGATCAGCTCTCTAGACATATGTTCGAGCCTTGCTTATTTTCTTTAAAGAAAACCATTGATTTGCTGAGAGAGAAAGGGATTAATTGTAGTCATTTCAGGGACAGAATTGCAGAAAAACTCAAATATAATGTTAGTCGGAATCCTAGTGTGTTCTTCCACAATAGGATATTTCATCACCACTAGGAAGTTTTGCTAAATTTTATTATTATGAACTGACCTTCTCCTGGGTATGTTCATTTTTAATGGTTTAAGACAAGACAACTTATAGTGCCAGAAAGCGAGTGCTTGTTGAAAGTTCATATGAAAGTAGATAGAGCAATTATAGCCACTTGTGATTCAGAGCCCCTCTGCTCCTTCTTTTGGGGCACTCATGCATAAGTGATGATGTAGAATTACTCCTAATAATTATTTCCTAACCCAAGTGATATATTCAGATTTTTGTGTTAATTAAATTCATATAACAAGCCTTACTGATTCTACTGATGCTGAAGACTTGAAGAGAAAACATTTCACAAAATATGAGAGTTCATTCGTCTTCCCAGTAATGTAAACTCTGATTAACATGTATATGCAATTTCCTTCTGCCTGCAGAGATGCCTGTACGATGTATTGCAGAAAGACTCCTAGAAACTGGGCTTACACATGTAAATTGCATCAGGGTGCTCTTTACATCCGATGCCTGGTAATTCCACTTCTCCTCTACCAGCCTTAAGCACAGACTCACTGTTGGACAGGTTAGTCCATTGCATCTTTAGGATTTCTCCTTTCATCCTGACAAAGAAACCCAGACCACTCACATGGAAAAGTCAAAAGTCTAACAAAAAAAATCCACAGTGGTTTAAGAACCTCACATTCATCCCCACTTTCAGGACAAAAGAGGTTTCATACCATTTACCCAAGACCTTTAATAGACCCCTGAGCCCCTTCCCATCTTCCAGACCATGGCCCTACGGTGATCAGTGTTTCAGTAAATCACTCTGCCCTGTCCAGCCTTCAGCACTAGTTTTTTAATTTTGCCACAGCTCCCTGTCTCCTGAACAAGCTCCACCATAAGGGACACCTTGTAGAAGCAGTGAAGTAGACACAGATAGAGCTGATCCCTGAAAGGTCACCCTACACTGTGTAGCATCCATACAGTGTAGCATCCATACAGTGAATCAACTACAGCTGGCTACTATTGTTCTCCTCTGTCCCCTCTCATTTTCTTCATTTTCTCTTTCCAGTTCTCTCTGATTTTTGTTGACCTGTTTGTAATGTTACCAGGAACTCCTTCTTATATCAGCTCGACAAGGCCTCATTCCTCTCTCTACAGTCTCCCCATTTCTCAGCCTTTCTTAGGCATAGGAGGACACCATCTGAATCCATGTCAGACTTACACAGGCAAAATGTTTCCAAGTAGCCATAATGGATAAAGGAAGTTCATCTGTCTCTCATAGTAGTGAAAAACATCCCAAATTACCTGATACAGCTAACATTAAAACATTTGTACTTCCATAGGTTTCAAAATTAGGTTTTGGTGGCTATGTTTAACATTGCCACCATTGTAAAGGAGCAGCCTCCAGACTGGTTGCGAGCAGTCCCCGCTGCCTCTTCTGGCAGCACCTTTCCCATGGCACCAAAATGCCTTACAACAGGTTTCGACTAATTCACTGCTTGCACGGGGTATTTGGGCACCTCAATACCTATGTGCTGCTTGCTCTGTCTCTTCCAGGTCCTCCCACTTTGGTGTTCACAGCTGATAGATCTGTTTTTGAGAGTGCTCCTTTAAGGAGTATCAAAAAGTAAAATTAAAAAGTTTAACTTAAATATAATTGATGATGTTACCCTTGAATTTTGTCTCCTTTGTTCACCTAAATTACCAATTGTTTCAGTACACAGTGCAAGATCAGACCTTAAAGTTGCCACCTCTTTTTTCATTTGTTTCACTTATTCTTTCTTAAAGAAACGTAGAGCAATACATGGAAACATATGTCAGAAAAATAGTCTTTAGGCAAGTTGCATTGCTGAAATAGCTTTACTAAGAACTTAGCAGAGATTCTTAGCACACAGCACTACCAGATTAGTTTGGGAATAATAGAGTGAAACAAAGCAAAATTTTAGAGGAATGAAGGAAACTGCAAAAGTGATAAAGAAGAAATATGTCTGAAGTTACTGTTTATGTAGCAAAAAATGTACCAAAAAATTATGAGAATATACTATTTATAAAGAAATCTTAGTATCAGAATAGCAGGAACAATTTTTTTTTAAGAAAGAGGTCTCTGATTTTGTAGAAATCATCAGCAACAACAACAAAAATCAGCACTTGAGATTCTGTGACACGTATCAGATTTCTGTGAAGCTGGAGAAGTGTGTTTTGCTGGATTTTTCACATATTCTATCTTCTAAAAAAATTTCTTCAATTTCATCACAGCCTATTCCCAGCTCAGACAGAACCTCTGGATTTAAACCTGTGAGGTGTCTGGCACACCACATGGAAATAATCCCTGTTAGCCAAACTTTTACTTACATTTACTCCCTTAAAATGTAGCTAGCTGTATTTTTGAAAATGGGAATGGAAGTTGGACAAGGAAGTGAAATATGGGTGTGTTTCCATAGCAACCGCAGCTAGAGACCCTGCACCTCCCCAGCTACCTCTTCACCCAGAAAGACAGCAACCCATTGCAGCTTGATTCACACAGACAGTTGTGATGTGCGGATAAGCCCCAAGCGGTGGGGTCCATGGGGTGTATTTGTGCCCTGCGAATTCACATGCACTTGCTGGCAGGGCTGAAGTGAGGGAAGTTCCTTCCTCCCGGGAGGTTTTACATGGCAAGACATCGCATCCTCCAGGGATGGCTCCATCACTCGCGTGGGGTGCCAGCAGTGTCAAGCTCAGGTGAGGCTAGGGGGCCTCCAGCCAGCTGAGAAAAGAAATACCATAATCCAGATAAGAAATAGGTCTTGAGAAATAAAAGCCAACTGGTTATAACCGCAAAGCTAACATATGAGGCTTAAAGTTTAACGTAGAGCATAGACAATGTGTATTCTTGCTCATCTTGCCCTCCTTATTTTAAAAATCCTATTGGATCTATCACAAATCCAGGCTTTCTTTCTCAAGATTACTGTCACAAAAAGCCGGGCATTAATAGTGTAGCATACACTGGTATGTTGATAAGTAAATGCATTTCTCCAAGAAGAAAAAGGCAAGGGTTCAGATTAGTTTTGTATACTCAACAAGGAAAGAGTTTGGCCTATTATACAGAGTATCAAAGAAAGAAAAATCTCATTTTCCCCATAAATGTAAATATTTAAAGTGTGACAAAGTTTCTGAAAAGTGATAACATCCTTTCTTAGACCAGCTGTTATTGTTGAAAAAAAAAGAGAAGCTGTCAAAAACACAAGCTCTATTTCAAAACTGAACCAGAAGCAGAAACCTTCAAATACGAATGCTAGTAAAGAATAAATGTTCCGTATTTAGCATGATAATTTTAATTAATCAGACAATCTAACACAAAACATGGCTTGTATTTTTGGAGTAGAAGAGGGTGCTGGGAAGGGAGAGATGATAAAGTCACTAGTTCTAATGGAAAATAGAGAAACAGACAATTATTATCTAGTTCATCTGTAATGACTCAGCTTTTTCTTCCTTTTCTTGTTTTAGTCTTTTGACTTCACAATATAACATGAGAGTTCAGTGAGTTTTCTGGGAACTTGCTCACGGGCAGAAGATAATAAAATGTCTTTTTTAATTCCTTTCTTATTTTACAGCTAATTGCATTTTAGTTCTACTCACGAACAATTTTTTTCAAAAAAAAATTAAATGCAAAACATTTTTTTGTCCAGCTTCTGTGTGGCTAATACAGTTTTTAAAACATCATGCTGCATGAAATGTTATTATTTCTCCTACAGATTCGAACACTGTTTTACAAAAAAATTTGTTCAAAAGGACTGCTTATGTAAAAGCTCTGAAAAAAAAATCTCATTGAGACAAATATCCTTCAAGCCATGTGAGGAATTAGTACTGTTTTGATTTGGAGGCAAAACAGCAAAACCTGTGGAGGCCAATGTTGTTTTAACTTCAGATCCTGAGATTGCATAATAATTAAATAGTTTAATAATATTTTTATTACATACAGCTACCTAAATGCAGGACAAAGAGGTTTAACCAAACAAAATTTAAAGTAGAAGCATCAGTTTAAACAACGCCTAAACCAGTGTCCGTTAAAAAGAAGAACTATATTGCTTCATTTCTATGCACTTCAAACTGAATGCATCTGTTTTTTTTCTGGAAATGACCAAATTCAGATCCATTACAGGTGCCCTCAGGCACACACAGACAAATCGTCCTGTGGTAAACAAGGGTCTGAAATTACAGCATGGCTACTACAGCTTAACTGCCCATGTGCATGCAGTGGCATGGTGGTGAAGGCGAGTTAGCTCTCCTCTCGGACGCAGCTGGTTAGCAGAAGCCACGAGCATGAACACAAGCAGTTACTCATCACAGTCGATAACGTCGTGCACTGGCACCCTCACTTACTTCTTTAAGCCTCTTCCCAGAAACTCACTGATCCCATATGGCACGAAGGCCTTAATCACCCCCTGGTAACGTGTACTGGCTTTCACTATCAAATAATGGAAAAGCCACAAAAAATTCTTCTAAACAAGTTGTCCTACGCACCTCAGTCCTGAATGCTGAATACAAAACTGGGTATTCTTGTGCATCTGTATCTCACCTGTAGTCAGAGTGACAATACAATTTTATTCTCCTGCATGACTTTCACTGCCTTTTGGAAAAATCTGTGTGAAGAGGAGGACTCCTGTAGATATACCACGGGGTAGCATAGATACAGGCATGTCACAGTTCTGCCGAGCACTCCTCGGACAGTGTAGAGAGAAAGAAAGGCTGTGGCCAAACAAGAGGCCTAGTTGGTGCCTTCTTACAAACTGATTTAATTTACCTTGCACTGCAGCAGGCTAGACGTGGGTGTATAAGAAAATGCACACCCAAAATACACCTTGGGCATGGAGGAAGGCGGTGGCAGGGGCTGAGTTCAAGGTTCAAACTAGGAATCGAATCCACACGCTTTCCTTCCCCTTCTCAAATTTAGTCAAGGGAGAAGGATATATTTTCAGATGAAAAAGAGCAGGCAAGTTAATAAGGCTGATGACAGCTCTACAGGAAAGTGTCCCGAGTGTCAGAGATCATAGAGGAAAGTACTCTGTGCTGAGAAAAGGCCAGAGACACAGTCAACAGGGTAAGCAATGGAGAAAACACACATCAGAGAAGATTTGACAAGTGACATTGTTATCAACATACAAACAGCAGGTCTGCTCACCAGCTCAGCACAAAAATTTCAGTAAAGTAATGAAATTTTTACAAAGCTTCAGAGAGACAGGTGAGACAGGCCACTATTACACTGTCTGTAGTGCATACCAACATCTCTGAGACATTGAAAACAGTGAATTATAGGGACACCTACTCCAGAAGCTCTCAAAGCAGGCTTGTAATTCATAGTCTAAGGCAGCTGGAAGGTCTTTCTAGCTATTATCTGAATGCAATGGAACACTGAATATATTAATTCATAGTTATTTTCCCTCCATATCCTAATCTATCTCACACATGTCTAAATAACATGACTGATTCATGCATTATTTATCTGGTGCCCAGCACTATGCCTCTCAAGGAATGCAAACTTGGATCTAAAAGGTGTCGAGATATATTTCGTAGGATATTATTTGGATTATTCATTAGCATCAAAGAGCCTTCCATGTTCCCAGAGGAGAGCCACAAGGATGATCCGAGGGCTGGAGCACCTCTCCTATGAGGACAGGCTGAAAGAGTTGGGGCTGTTCAGCCTGGAGAAGAGATTGCTCCGGGGAGATCTTATTGCGGCCTTCCAGTACCTAAAGGGGGCCTACAGGAGAGCTGGGGAAAGACTTTTTACTGGGGCATGTAGTGATAGGATGAGGAGGAATGGCTTTAAACTGGAAGAGGACAGGTTTAGATTAAACATTAGGAAGAAATTTTTCACTTTGAGGGTGGTGAGGCACTGGAACAGGTTCCCAGAGAAGTTGTTGAGGCCCCATCCCTGGAGGTGTTCAAGGCCAGGCTGGATGTGGCCTTGGGCAACCTGGTCTAGTGGGAGGTGTCCCTGCCTATGGCAGGGGGGTTGGAACTAGATGATCTTCAAGGTCCTTTCCAACCTAAACCATTCTGTGATTCTATGATTCTATGTTGTGCCCACAAAATGTGATCCTTTAGGTCATAATTACCCGACACTAACTTGTTATTTATGTGTACATGGTGTGCAGGACAAAATTCACAACAGAAAGAGGGTGATCAGATCAGGCACTTTATTATCATGTCGCTCCACTCATCTGCCCAATTATGATTCATTTTGCTAGGTGAAGTAAATGATTCAGGACTGAAATACATAACAACCTTCTTTCCCTGTTTATCTTCAAGACACTGTGAGCAGATCTAATATTTCCCAATTTTAGGTCCCTCGCATGGCGGGGTCTTTGAGTTAGGATAGGCTTTATTTATCTTCAACGCTTGCATTTTAAACAAGTAATGTGCATGGGCAAGGGGTGGTGGAAGAAGTGTTCCCTTTTAATGGTCCACAAAGCTTTAAGATTGTCATTTTCCCCAAAGCAACACGGATGTGGAATAGGCTTTTCCTCATTCAAAATATTCATGGGTAATTCTACCCATTCTATATGTAGAAACTAGTTACAGTTCCATCATATCAAGCATGCCCTATTAATTAGGAAAATGTTTTTCAAAGTTTTTCACTGACGAAGCCCACTTGAAGTATAGCAAATACCACTGTTGAACAACTAAAAAGTTATTATTAACTTTTTTCCCCACTTTTGTATTGCTTATTTTTTCTAACCTGGTTTTGAATATTGGCCAATTCATCAGCAGCAGTTAAGAATAGATAGGTAATGTGAGTGTTTTCCCCCATTTTCCATCTTTTCTCTTTGGTTGCACCCTTGCAGAAGCCCAGCAGCCCAAGCCACAGGATGGTAGGAGGATGAACTTTGATGTTATACTAAATGAGAAGGAAACAACACAAACCTGGAAAGCTCTGCCCTGAGGGAGATCCTTCTCTCTACAGGAAAAGGAAGCTAAACTGAGAAAGAAAGTATGGTTCCAATCTTCTAGATACAAATCTAGGAGCATAATTAACATTTTTAATGGAAAAAAAAGTTACTCCTGTAGTCTCGTAAATAAGGTCAAAAGGAATTCACATTTTAGTAAGGACATGACAGACATGAAAAAGATGTGAGGATGTGGGAAGGAATGGGGTTGCAACAGCCTCCTAAGTTGCATTTAGGTAACATCTACACCATGGGGTTGAGCAGCAAGCCAAGGCTGTGTCAGGACTAAACACAAATACACATCATTCTCCCTGTGCACTGGTTTCCATGGCAAGTTGGCTTTGACACAAGCCAGAAGGCATCTTGGCCTCCTCAGACAAATTCCTTGCTTGGACAGGCAGGGAACCAGGACCTAACGTGCTCCAAGTTTATACACCTGTCCCTGCAGGAATGATATCTCAGAGCCATACGGAAGCACTGATGAAGAGCTCAGTGGGGACAAGCGTTTCTTCATCTATTGGAACTCCCTCCAGCTGCATCCAGGGATCATGCCCATGTTACTAATAAGTGAAATCAATATAGTTCCAGCATCAGAAGGGCTTGATCCAGCCACTAGCAGCAGCAAACACAGAATAAAAACAGGAAAAAATGAGGTTGTGAAAGGGAATTTTCAACTGGTTTTGTTTGTTCTTTGTATTGATGTCCTGGTGATACTTACATGAATCAGAAAAGACATTATCAGAGCATAAAAGCCACAGGTAAGCAGGAACTTCTAAAGACCAGTATACATCACAAAGCAGGCTAACTCTCCAGCCTCATGTCAGAAAGCCTCAGAGGTCCTTACCCCAGTGAGCTCTGGCACTGACTGCAATAAGATTGGTTTTGGATAAGAATTTGTAACAAAGGAAAGGTTTGCAGAGCTTGACCTCCACTTATGGTGCAACTCCTCATATGCTCTAAGTGCCAGACTATTGCACAGACTTTCATACTCGAGTATGAGATATGAAATGAGAGAGCAATTAAGAAAAGACAGTAAGAAATGAGCTGCAACCCACAGGCGCTAGTGAGTAAATCCAGTTTATCCCTATTTCCACTACCTATCTGATGAATGCTAGATGAATTCACCTCCAGAAGATTACCTTTATTTCACTGAGCAATAAAATATCAGCAAATATACCAAACAAATAAATCTTCTTCCCAGTGTTAGAGCTTCCCAACCCTTTTCTCATTTTCTAAAATCATTTTATTTGTTGCTGTTTGGCTAAGTATTACAAGTTGGGTGCTTTTCTCTAATTTTGAATTCACTCAGAGTCATAACTCATGGCAGCTGAGTGTAGCTATGATTAATGCCCCAAACCTCTTCTGTTCAAGTTCCCACTGCATTTCACTCTGCAGTACCTGAGCACTCAGCACCATCTCTGGCCAGCTGCATAAAGTACAAGCTTGAATTCAAATAAACAGGAATCCCCAGTACGAAATACAGAGGACTCAGGAGAGATTAAGTTGTCATGAAGATTTTTTACACAAAAAGACCCTTGCTCATCTGGAATTTAAGGTGCCCCCATGAGTGAAAAACATGAAATCAGATTTAGTTTTTTCTATAAAACTCTATAAATTTTCTATAAATTTCTGTATTATACATTACGCTTTTCAATTTGTGTTTTTGTTTCTCCTTTATCTAAGAAGCATTAAAACCCTGTGCTTCTTTTTGCAGGATGGCAATGTTTTCTGCCTTTAGATTAATCTCACTATTTAATAGCTGCAGAATGATGGACTAGGCATGGAGAAGCTGTGAGGAAGAAATCTCTGTTGGGATTTGAATCCACATTTCCTTACCATAATGAACCAAACCTAAACCACAGATCCCAAGACTCATTATTACTGAAATACTGAAAATACTGAATTTGAGCTCATGCATCTGAACCAAGAAAAATGCCCTCCCCAACCTTATTGCCTTATATTGAAGCATGCATCTTTCCTTCATAAACTAAAGTGTAAATGTATTTGAAGGATAAAGGTAATATGCGGAATCTAATTTGCACATCGCTTTTGCTTTCAAATCTTGGGAAAAATCAAGTTTAACTTATTTGGTTGAACGAGTCCTCTTTCAGGGTTGGAGGAAATACGAGATGACTGAGTTGAAAAANCACGAGTCCTCTTTCGGGGTTGGAGGTTGTACAGTATAGAGGAAATACGAGATGACTGAGTTGAAAAATTATTCCCCTGAGTTACATAAGCTGTAACAGGCATACACCCTTCCCACACGCACATAAACATACATACATGTATGAAAAAACTACAATTTTGAGGCTGTGTGCGTTAGATCAAACCTCAATCTCTATAAGTGGTTTTATTCACATCTGCTTTTCTTCCCTGAATCTCAAATGCATACTTGGCAAAGCCCAAGGGGAAAACCAGATCTTCAACTGTATTTGCACACACATAGGACAAGGACAGTGACCTCCCACTGACGCGTCTGTGTAAAGTGCACGGGTATATTTCAGTTGCACATTAAATTCTAGTCCCTGACCCAAAATGACTCAGAAATTCACACTGAAGCAAACTTAACACAAGTCTTCCTTTCCATCTTCATTCTTTGGTCTCACATTCTACAGCATTTGAGTGCTTTTCTTCCTACTAAAAAATGATAATCACCTCATTGGTTTAAAAGGTTTATCAAAAAGAGGGTTGACTCATAAGAGAAATTTCAGACTTCAAATCTACAAAGGCTTAAATGGCAATTTGGAATAAAAGTATTATGATAACCTAAATCATAGACAATGCCACATCAGAAAATCTATTTCTCATCTATTTCAATTTAAATATATCATTGGCATGCTAAGTAGCTAGGCATGAAATACCAATGAACCAATCCACTCCATTTGCTCAGATGTCCCAAAGACATGAAAAATAAATCTGAGTTTTCTTTCTATTTTTTTTATTAGTCTCTGGCAAGCATGGAAAAGGCCTTACTCAAGAACCACAAGCAGAAAAAATGTCACATATTCATCCAGAATTTGGTGAGATTTTTATGCTAATTGACTTCCTGTGTTTTCCTATTCCTTGCATGTTCTCTTCCTGTTAAGGAACTGACTTTCAACAACATAATGTGGTTGTAGAAAGCATACTTAAACATGCATCCTTGAATACTTGAGGGAAGTGAAATTAAAACTCAGTGTTTAAAAGAACTTACTTGGAAACTTGACTGTAATCAGCCAGCTTTCATGCCATCCTGGAACCACAATAGTCAGATGTCACTTGTGTCCCAGCCCTAGAAGATCACATTCTTCATGGCTTCTGAAAGTTGAGTGTTACCTGAGCAGGGGCTCATTGCTTTCCCCTGCTTTATTCCCTCAGCTCCCTGTGTGTCATCCGCCCCTTTCCCTCTGCTTCTAAGTCATCCAAGGGGTTCCCCTCTTCACCCTCCTCCATATCACCTCGTCTTCATCCCTGTAGTCCCACATTTCTATTTTCCACATTGCCACACACAAGGCCTCCCCATTCCTCTGTAACACTGTCCTTTTTTCTCATGCCAGGACTCAATCATTCCTTCATATGCCCCACTTCTTTTATATGTTCTTGCTAAGCAAAATGTTTCCCCATGTAATTGAACCTTCCTGTTGCCTCTTCCTTCCATCTGACAACTCCTCTGAAGTTGCTCACAGACCTAGTGCATCTTCCCTGGGAGTAGGTGGGCAAGAGTGAGGTTGAACCCTGCTCAGCTGAGGTGGTAATACCAGGGGAAAGAGGGAAAGCAGGAACTATGATGCTGAACAAAGCCCTGGACAGCTTCATGGGTGTCAATTGTCAGTTTTCCTCCTTGAATAAACCAAACAAACAGTAAGAAAAAAAAAACAGGAGATAAAATCATCTCCACTTGCTCTCCATCCTCCTTTTTACTCCTGCTTTCCTCTCAGTTCAGTAGGGTTCTGTCTGCCATTGCCAAGAACTGGGTCTGTAATTTTATTCATGAGATGCAATGCTTCATGTTCCAGAGAAACGGTCCAATGCACCATGAAGTAGCATGCAATCTTGGTTGATACAATCAAGCATGTGCTGATTTCAGTGGTGGGCCCTAGACTAAACGCAAGCATACAAAATATTACTAAATGTTTTCCAGTTAGCACGGTTAAGAAAATGGCCATTTTTTTCTGAAGGTGTGCTACAAAGAGAAGGGAACAACATTATTGAAATAACTTTTCATTAACAGTTATTCTCTCAGCTCTAGGAAAAAGAGCCTAAGAAAATAAATGTGAAAGAGCTCAACTTGAGGGAGAGGAGAAACCTGACAGTGTGTGTGGCATGTNTGGGTCTGTAATTTTATTCATGAGATGCAATGCTTCATGTTCCAGAGAAACGGTCCAATGCACCATGAAGTAGCATGCAATCTTGGTTGATACAATCAAGCATGTGCTGATTTCAGTGGTGGGCCCTAGACTAAACGCAAGCATACAAAATATTACTAAATGTTTTCCAGTTAGCACGGTTAAGAAAATGGCCATTTTTTTCTGAAGGTGTGCTACAAAGAGAAGGGAACAACATTATTGAAATAACTTTTCATTAACAGTTATTCTCTCAGCTCTAGGAAAAAGAGCCTAAGAAAATAAATGTGAAAGAGCTCAACTTGAGGGAGAGGAGAAACCTGACAGTGTGTGTGGCATGTCTTCATTCAGTTGGGGTTTTTTGCATCTTTTCTGTATTGCAGATTTCATGATCTTAAGCCCCTGTAGGGCTGGGCATGGCAGGCTAGCTACAAGACCTTTCTGAAGTGTGGTTCCAAATTGTATGCTAGAGAGAAGCTAGAAAAGAAGAATTAGCAGCAATTCAGTAGTCAACCTCAATTGCAGGCCAATATTAGGTGAAAAAGGCATGGTTATGCATGCAGAAATCTCAGCAGAATGCCTGCTTTCTTCTAAAATGTACCGCAGCACCATCAAGGACAATGAACAGCAGGATCCTGAAGTTTGTACCTTGTATGTGCCTTGTATGACAACTCTTCAAAGCAATACAGTGTCTCCTAACATCACATCAGAGCTCTGGCTCAGTAATAACTTTACGGGAAACATGACGCCCAAATCATCAGCATCACTTACGGGCAGTATATTGTTCCCTTGGAGTATTTCTCAATTACAAGTAATGCAACACCTCAAGAAAACAGCATGGTACATCGTGTCCTTCTCATCAGCTCCTCAGTAGAGCTTAGATAGATATAAAAATGCCATACATTACTTAAGAGACCTGTTAGTAAATTCTTGTGACTGGGATACAGTGACAGCTACTTAGCTGGTGTTTATTGTCATAAGGTCAGTGACTTCATTAAGAGACAGCTTGTCCCATATCCCCTTACAGCTGGGTTCTTTTAATAGGCTTTGGATGTTTTTTAAGAGTGAGCTTTCCTGCTGGAAATTTGAACATGGAAATGATTACTGACGGTGCGATAAACTCTACCTTCATTAACAAATTGGTACAAACCCAGAGTAAATTTTACTTTGTATTTCAGATGTGTACAAATGCTTGCAGATGAGATTGGTCCTTGGCTGCTGCATAGGGAAATAGCCCAAGCAGGCAGAAATGTTACCTCTTATATAGCAGAAAGACAGAATAAATTTTTGGCATTCCCAGTTTTTATCTCTTCTTCCCAGACGTTTGATTCATATCAGAGTAAACACCAGAAAAATAGAATCAAAATGCTTACACAAATCCTGAAGTCATGTGTAACCCTTACTAATGCCTCTGACTTCTGTCACACAGGATAGAGACTCCACTGGCGCTTGACAGAGAGGAGCATGTGCCAGGGGTGAAGTCTTAGAGAGACTGACCAGATTTGCAGTCGGTATAAATCATCAAAGCTCCACCAGATTTCATACTTTTGCAACTGAATGAAGATGGCTCATAGCTTCAGAGAAGACCATCTATAGCTGCTCTTTACAAAATCTTTGTATAAAATCTTAACATTAAATCATGAAACAATGGCAAGACACTAACTACAAGGCAGCAAAAGTAAGATTTGAAAGGATAGTGTGACAAAGCAGAGACAAATGTGTACAACAGATATAAATGTTTCAGAGCTAAAAAGCAAGTGCTACTCCCTTGACATTTCTTTTCTGTCAAAATATAATTAAAGAATAGCAAAAATGTGTTTCAGTAATGCATATAATTATGTCTCCAGCTGTAGACATATTTGCTTGAAGTGATAAAAATAAAGGCATTCCCAGGTGCTAATGTTGACTAATCAATCTGCTATTAACAGGTAACACACCTTCAACTGAAAGAAAGGAAAAGGGCATTTTCCTACATCAGTCAAGAAGTCAATCAAGAGAAATCAGGATAGCAGAAGCATTAGATATGTACCACAGGCCCTGAATTAACGTGAATTATTAGAATTAAAAAATATTTCTATCTGAAAAGTTAGTATTACCCTACCTCCTGAAAGAAAGGTAACTTGATCACATTTCTTGAAAAGCCTGAATTGTAACTTTTGCATATTATTCTTCAGTAAAGAGGGATAAATTATGAGCTTCAACATGCACAACTGTTTCCTGATTCTTCTTTGGAGAGAGAGCAGCAAAATTTGCAGCTGTTCCCCGCCTGCCTGCTCCTTTCGAAAACCTGTATAGACTCCAAAAGGTTCAGTGGGGCGAAAATGCATTTTCACCTAAGCTACCTGATGACATACTGTCACCCAAATTGACACACAACCCCAACCTTGACAGAAGAGTTTGTTTTACCATTGCTGTCCTTGCCACTAACTCTAAGAGGAATTCATCCAGAAATGAGGAATGGGGAAAATAATTTCAAATACACAAATGAGTAAGTGAAAGTCATGGCAGACCCTCATCCACCATTCACAGTGTATGTTGCTTTGCCTTGCAAGCACTGAGGAAAACGGAGGATGCTCCACTATAGTCCTTTAGGGCAATCCCCACATCTATGCCTTCTACTTTTCATAAACCTGCAGCTGAAATCACAGCTAGGAGCCCCAGCAAGACCATGCAAAAGCCTGTGCCAACTGGGAAGAGCCTGGCAATCTAGTTCCTGCTCTCAGGATTACTTCTAATTTATTGCTTACTATTGGGAAGCAAGCAAGGTGTTGGCCAGAGTCCTCTGCCTTGTAACTCATGTAGATTCTGCTCTAGAAATGCAGCAACACAGCCGTGCTGGCTCTGAAGGGACCTCCAGGTCAGAATAGTAGGTACAAAGTTAGCTAAAGTGTTGTTGGCATTAGGGTGAAAATAGTGATCACAGTATGGGATCCTAAAGTCCACCTAAGTCCTGCTTTAATTGTCATAATCCTTTTCTAGATGCTTCTTCTCTCTCCCTGAAGAAATCTTGCACCTGAGCAGCAGGCATGAAAATCTCCAGTTATTTTGGTGGTGTTCTTATTGTATTCTTCCTCTCCTTCAGGCATTTCTAACTGTTCCTCCAATGGCTCTACAGCACTAATTACCTCATTTATTGCAAACCTAATGCAATGGTAGTATCAGAACATCAACCTGGCTTGCTGATCAGCCAAGCAGTCCTTGTCTCCGAAGGGAAAAACACTGCTAATGGAAGAAAAAATTCAGAAATTTTAAATTCTTTTTGTTATGAGAAAAGGTAGGTGAATAAGTGGGGTTTATAAACTCTGTAAACATCACTATTTCTCTTGGGATATTTCATTAGCTCAATTTTTAATTCACATACAGATAAAGGGTCACATTTCTGAAAAGTGGTTTCTATTAGCTGTGGAAATATTATGATTCAATGTTCTTCTCACAACAAATGTAATGTTCAGGGAGTCCTTTTCAAGGATCCAGTTCAGCAAAGCTCTTAAGCAAATGTTTACACTGTAGTGATGCTACGTACAAAGCAATATCATACATTTCCTTGTTTTCCAAAAGGATTATTGGAATACCTGCTTTGACAGAAACATTTCCAATTACTATACACTACACACCAAAAAAAAAAAACCAACAAACCAATAAAGGAATTGTTGAGTTTTCTTCCTACTAATGAATAATCATATTGGCAAACAAACTGATCATAAGCTCCTAGCTCCTAGGGAAAAAGACCTGCGTTTGTGTGGAAAAGTGACATTTAAATCCTGCTTTATGACTGGGACTCCACAGCGTTATTGTACTTAATGGTAATAATAATAGTACTACCAACAGTCTAATCCATGCTCTCAAAGCTATCTTCTTTCAAACACAGTGACTGCCTTTACCCCGTAGAGGCTTCTTGTATCACTGTATGGCAGGAAAATGAAGGAACTACACTTTCTCAGCCAACACACGAGTTCTGCTCTACCCGCCCTAACCCAAGGGCACACAAATAGAGAAAGCTTTTCAGTCCTCCCCAGCACACGTACTCCCTGGGCATCGTGAGGAACACACACCTTACCACACCTGATTCCACCCTGCATCCCACCGAGCAACATCACAGTGATGTCAGCAGCAGCAAACTTTCTGGGAAGTGTGGAGATGGACCAAAAATGGGGCATTGGCCTTCTAGATGCTCTCACTTAGTCCAAAAACATCTTGCTAAATGTCTAAAGGAAAAAAAAAAAAAAAAAAAAAAAACAACAACAAATGAACTCCTTTGTGTTTCTTTGCTGCTTTTTAATATTTTTGCTGGCCAGAGAGCCAATGATCATAGAATCATAGAATCATAGTATTGTAGAATGGTTTAGGTTGGAAGGGACCTTGAAGGTCATCTAGTTCCAACTCCCCTGCCATAGGCAGGGACACCTCCCACTAGACCAGGTTGCTCAAAGTCCCATCCAGCCTGGCCTTGAACACCTCCAGGGATGGGGCCTCCACAGCTTCTCTAGGCAACCTCTTCCAGTGCCTTACCACCCTCAGAGTGAAAATTTCTTCCTAATATCTAATCTAAATCTACTTTCTTCCAGTTTGAAGCCATTCCCCCTCATCCTATCACTACATGCCCTAGTAAAAAGTCCCTCCCCACCTTTCCTGTAGGCCCCCTTTAGGTACTGGAAGGCCGCTATAAGGTGTCCCCGGAGTCTTCTCTTCTCCAGGCTGAACAACCCCAACTCTCTCAGCCTGTCTTCATAGGAGAGGTGCTCCAGCGCTCTGATCATCTTTGTGGCCCTCCTGTGCACCTGCTCCAACAGGTCCATGTCTTTCCTATGTTGGGGGCTCCAGAGCTGGATAATACTCCCACTGTATCAACTTTTCTTAGCAAGTAACGTTTCAGCACAAAAGCACAAACAGTCAAGAAAAAAAATGTAGATCGAGGATTTTTACATTAAACCACTATGCACTTTTGGAAAAGAAAAGGAGGTAAAGAAGTAGAAATCCAGGATAACTTGTTTTCCCATGAGTCAAAGGCATCGGCTCTTGTCTTTCCATGTCATCTTGCTATCAATAAGCTGTTGCTAGGATGTGAACGTTTCCATGGCAATGAGTGAACTCTTCAGCTTCACTAACAGCACTGTTCTGCACCGTGTGTGTCCCCCCCCCCCGCCAATTTTGTTTTCTGAGACTATTTATTTTTTCACACCTCTGGAACAAATATGGAAATGAGAACAGAACAAGATGGGCAAATTCTGCATCAGGCTAAAACCTACGAAGGCCCAAGGACTTCAGTGTGACTTCAGGTAATGTCACTGAGAAGAGAACGTGGCTTTAGCCTGTGTGCGGCTGCTTTCTTTTATTTCAGACTTCTGACAGGGAGCAGAGCACTACATCAGGCTCAGAGAACAGCCTCAAAAACTGAAAGGCAGCAGCTTGTCCAGAAGAAGATGAATTTTAAGTGCTGGCTTTGCTGGGTTGGGAGTCTGTATTTGGGAAGGCAGAGGCTCCTGCGCAGGTGCTGGGTGAAGGCGGAGGCTGGGCAGCCACTGCCATGTGTTGGGTCTGAAATGGCAACTGCAGGGCCGGGAGTACCGTGTGGGTGGCTCAGGCCTGGGCCTGGGCCCCCCAGACAGGGTGAGGGGCTGCATTCCCCACACCAGCCATCCTGACCCCCCAAAGCCTGGCCACGTCTTGCCTCTTTCCATGGGGAGGAGCCATAGGGGCTTCCATTGCCGTGGCAGTGTTCAGAGACAAACAGGGATAAGGCTGTAGGTCTCTACCTTTGTTGCTCTGTTTGCTCGCTCTTCTGCAAACATACCAAAAGGAGACAGGGAGAGAAATGGTAGAAGTGGAAACTGAAGTGGCCCTTCTTGACTTCTCGGTCCCTCTGGCACCTCCGCAAGCGAGGTCTAAACCCTATCGTCACACCCCTATTGCTAAGAAACTCTTGGCTGGCTTGCCATGCTGCTCCTTTCGGGAGACTTGCAGCCCATCCAGTTGCTCAGTCATTATAGAATCATAGAATCATAGAATTCTCTAGGTTGGCAGGGACCTTTAAGGTCATCAGGTCCAACCATCAACCTAACACTGCCAAAACCATCACTAAACTATGTCCCCAAGCACCACATTTACCCATCTTTTAGATACCTCCAGGGATGGTAACTCCATTCCTGGGCAGTCTATTCCAATGCTTAACAACCCTTTCTGTGAAGAGCATTTTCCTAATATCCAATCTAACCCTACCCTGGTGCAACTTGAGGCCATTTCTTCTTCAGCCTGTCAGCCTACTCACCTTGGGTTCCATTTTGGGTATCTTTTAGTTAGAGGGCAAAGCCAGAAGGAAGACGGAAAAATGTAACAGAAAAATCATACACAAAACAATAAGAATCAGCAAGAAATTTTTATTTGGCATGTAAGAAGTTGTAGATAAGTCAGTCAAGGAAATCCTGATCTGAAGTTGCTTCTTTGCCTTCATTCATCAGATGGCTTTCTAGGAAACAACGAGTGACAGTAAATCCCAGCAAGTATACTCTTTGTGGTGGTGGAGTTCGAGGGCAATGGAGATGGTTAGCCACGCTAGAAATGAGACCAAGAAACTCATAAAATACCTACAAAGACCTTTTCTTTAGAATGAATGGATCGACCAAAACTGAGAGGCACATTTATTCTGTTTTTCTTAACGACAGGGAAATACAATTTCAGAGCCCATTTTATGAGGTCTTGACGTTCCATCCCTTCTGCCCCACAATACTTCTGTGGCAGCTTGTGCTAGATTCTAAAATACACTCAGCATTATTATTTTTTTCCTTAGGAATAATGCATAAATATTTCTGACGTTAAGTACTTTGTGTGTTTGTTTGCCAAGTGATTTTGACAGCTCTCCTTGATTATGAGACAACATTTTTCTTTAAGCTACTCCATTTTCTAGACAGCCACCTTAGGCACAGACAGTTTTCTACAACAAAAAGCATATTTATGGAACTACATTGTTAAAAAATTAATGGTCTGTTACTGCTCTTCATCATTGGGCTGGTCCCCTGTTTTCCACAGTCAGCTCCTCTGCTCAGCTGAGACACGCCAGTCAGGGTCTCACCAGAGCCACACAGTCTGAGGTCTAGTCAGGATCTTCAGTACTGATGAATTTCTCTCCTGACAATTATTGCCTTTCCTCACTTTGATAAATCTGCCTTTACACTGAAGATATTTTCCAGTGCCACATTGAAAGTTAAAGTGGTTTTCAGCGCTTCCTCCTGAAAGGCCAATGAAGCAAAAGTAGATCAGCCTCTGCCCCATATACCTATTTGAAACATTTATAACCCTAAAAATATTGTTGCTCAAGTTGCAAGATTAGCATAGGGCCTGTGACCTGTGACAAGCAATAGCAATACTGATCTTACTGGGCCACTTGGCAACAGCTTTAACTGATTTCTTGTAGATAATACCTTGACAGTTGGCATAAGGCTGTCTTTTGCAACTAATGTCACCTGAGGATGCTGATTTATGACAGATGGGGATCTAACACTACATGCTTTGTAGCTCACAAACAACCAATTGTTGGTGGGGTAAGCTGTATGATGGTAGGGAAGCACATGTTGGGCATAATCAGGTTGCTAAAAAGCTGGAGGGGGGGACTGTTACTGGCCAAAAAAAACCTCATGAGTATAAAAAATAAAAGCAGAACACACTCAGAATTGTTGTTATCTGTGCTAAAATCATTAAGAACGTTAAATGCATTCAGATCCTTTAACCTACTTAGAACAATCCTGTCTCAGCTCTGCAGAGAGGGACTTGGAAGTCCTGGTGGACAAGTTGACCATGAGCCAGCAATGTATCCTTGTGGCCAAGAGTGTCAATGGTATCCTGGGGTGTATTGAAAAGACCGTGGCCAGCAGGTCGAGGGAGATCATCCTCCCCCTCTACTCTGCCGCCCTGATGAGACCGTATCTGGAGAACTGTGTCCAGTTCTGGGCTCCCCAGTTCAAGAAAGACAAGGAACTACTGGAGAGAGTCCAGAGGAGGGCTACAAAGATGATCAAGGGAATGGAGCATCTCTCTTATGAGGAAAGACTGAGAAACCTGGGTCCTTTTAGCCTAGAGAAGAGAAGACTGAGAGGGGATCTCATCAATGCTTATCTAAAGGGTGGGTGTCAAGAGGATGGGGCCAGACTCTTTTCAGTGGTGCCCAGTGACAGGACAAGGGGCAACAAGCACAAACTGGAACACAGCAAATTCCATCTCAACGTGAGGAAAAACTTCTTTACTTTGAGGGTGACAGAGCACTGGAACAGGCTGCCTAGAGAGGTTGTGGAGTCTCCTCTGAGTTAGTCCAAACCTGCCTGGATGCATTCCTGTCCAACTTGCTCTAGGTGAATCTGCTTTGGCAGGGTGTTGGCCTAGATGATCTCCGAAGGTCCCTTCCAACCCCTACCATTCTGTGATTTATCCAGCTTCACAAAATTTGATTTGAATAAAAAGTGGATCAGCTTGAGACATGGCATAACTTATGCACAAAGTTGACCATTTGCAGTGCAGCTGAAGATAAACCACATAATAGAATCTGGTCCCAAATCCACACAAGGCAGTGGGCAACCTACAATGGACTTCAGTAGGCTTTGGGATTCCCTTTACAAGGGAATGAGAAGTATTGTAAGTAGGAAGAAGCACTAACAAAATATCACACTTCTTGAAAGGAATAAAGGAAAAGCTTACATTAAGTCCCTAAGCACGAGCTCCACATGAAACTCAAAAGCAAAAAACACCAGCATGTTTCTCAGCTCTCTTTTCTTTCTGCCAGTTAAATGATTTTCAGGGGGGAAGACGTATCTCTCCACTGCAACCTAATGATGTGAAAGCACCTCTGGGTTCTGAGCCAACTTCATACCTGGGCACGGGAATGCTTCTGTGAAGATCGTTGGGAGAACCCAAGGCTGTCCTCCCAGGCCAGAGATAACAAGGGAATAGCATAGTAGTTGCCCTGCACTGCTCCCGAGGCTACAGTGCTCCTGTATCCAAGCAAGCAAACGTG
The DNA here is from genome assembly GCA_008711295.1 of Anarhynchus alexandrinus. NCBI lineage: Eukaryota > Metazoa > Chordata > Aves > Charadriiformes > Charadriidae > Anarhynchus > Anarhynchus alexandrinus. Next base: position 1,741,472 of record VUYV01000045.1, read on the forward strand.
ATGAGTCCTCTCAACTGGCACCCCACCACAGGGTATAAACACACTTTGGCTTTCCATTGCAACTTACAGTTCTCATCCTTGAATGCAGCACTAAAACCTTGCTTTGCAAACTAGGAGAATGTGTCCAAAAAATAAGCTGGGAGTACAAACCCAGTCTTTTCCCACCATCTCCCCCGGATCCCTACCAACATTTCATGCCTTAATATTCTCTTATAACAAGGCCACCAAGGAGGGAGAAGATAAAACTGTATGACATTTAAAAATCAGTATAGCATAAATGAATTTAGATCAATAAACATTAAGATTGCCTAAACGCAGTCTTGTAGGCTTTGCACAATATCACTATGATGAAAGTCAAGATTTCTTCCAAAGGAAGTAATTTTAGTGATGAATGAAGAAAAAGCGGAGGCAATATCTGAACTATTTAGTGAGCAGAATTGCAACCTTTAAACCAGGTGAAAATTTGGAAAGGTTCTGAAATGGAATATTACAGTTCCTAGCTCACTCAAACACGTTATGTATTTTAACATTTAGATTCGCCTATCTAATAATACATTCTCTTAATTTGTTACTTTTGGGTTGGAACTAATTAATTGCAACAGCCTGTAAATACATTTAAACATATTTCAACTTAAACTGTTGAGATATGTTTTCAGCCTAGACTCTACTTAAATTTGCCTGTGGATGCATCAAAAGAGCTTGAACTTTTTCATAGCACTCCTACTTGATGATGGAATTTGATGCAAACTAAGACAGGCCTTTGTAAAAAAAAAATAATACAAAGCAAATCTACACAAAATATCTTACTATTCTACAATATTTTCAGCATTTACCAGCCTTTCCTGAATATTTTAATTTCTTCAGTCATGCTGGTTTACGCAAGATAAAATTAATGTTGTCTTACTACCAAGCAGCCTGATGTGCATTTATCTGTTTTCTGTATGTTTATCACTTATCTGTTTCAGTTTCTTGATCTAGGGCTGTCATTGCATAAAAACTGTCCTTTTATCTACATTCATGGCATTTTATGTCTTGCATACACTCAAGAAAGTTCGTTTTTCATTTTTGTTACTGCTAATAAAGCTTACTTTCTTTGACAGTTTAATTCTGAAAACATTTTTATTTCACCCCTGAGAAATGTAAGACAATATCTAATTTGGAGATGTGGCATATCAGGAAATCTGGATTGCCATTTAAATTGAACAAGAACCAGCATCTACTATGATTATACAGCTGCTAGAAGGATCAGATTTCAGCCCTATCAGAGCCATGTAGGTCTTCCTTACATTTGCAAGTCACGTTATCAGGGATGAAGTGGAGCAAAGGGTGGGAAATTCCAAGGAGATTCAATCTAATATTATTTTGGCAGCACTTGAGAGGTGGTCATATGCCATCAGGACTTGGTACAGCCCATGGAGAAGACAAAAAGACATGGGAGGCTTGCTGGTGGCACCAAGACATCACAACAAGTTTTTTCTGGGCCAGCTAGGTGGGCATGGTTGTCTGACTCTGACAGCGATTGCTTACAAGCAGGCAGGAATGGCTCGGCAGAGGCGATGTAAGGAGTTCGCTAAAGCAACAGGGTCATAGCTTGAATATCCTGGAATGCCAGGCTGGCCGCTGGTGAGGTAGAGGGACAGAGCTGATGGGGAAGGAGGGAGTTGGCATCACACTCATGTTTTGTTCAACCCCACCGACAAGAAGCTTGGCTATCCCAGACTTTGCCTTCCTCCCCTTCCTGTCTCTCTTCTCCTCTGTATTTCCATGTTTGTTTTCCTCTCTATATCCCATTTAAAGGCAGGAGCAGCTAAGGCTGATCCCAGGTGTGCTCCCTGCACTGCAACATCTTCCTTACAACTATTCTGCAAACAAATTAACAGTTAACAAGAGTTTTGGCCTGGATTCTCCAGAACTGAATGAAATATTAATCCTTACAGAATACTTAGGTCCTCCTAAGAACATAGACCAGATACAGAATTTTTCCAGCCGTCAGTTCCAGTCTCCTGTTAGCACCAGCAGTTATACCACAGATCCCTTTCGCAAACTGGTGGAGCTCTAATCCTGATGCTAGTTAGAGTTTCAATCCCTTTACTGCTCTTGGAAAATGTTTCCAGAGCCTTGTTCTTCGGAGCAGGAACCTCTTCCCAGTATTGAGCCAATTAACAGTTAATCCATGCTCACTAGCTTTGCTAGCCATTCGCTTTAACCTAGTTATTTCCCCTTCAGCAGTTCACCCCCCACATCCATTTTCAGACAGCAATCATACCCTCTCACAGCTTGCATTTTGCCAGTTTAAATGAGCCAAGATCTTTTAATGTCTTCTCTTCCTCTCCTCCTCACCCTAGCAGTCCCTCTCAGCAGGGACTTGTGAGGTCTTCTTTCCTGAATGAGGGGCAGGCAATTTGAACACAGTATTCCAGAGCAATTCCACAGTGTCTTTTAGAAGGACTGAACATTTCCCATCTGTAGCGCTAATACTTAATCTGAGATTTTACAGAACAGCAGTTGGGTTTTGTTAATGCAGGACATTTTCAATTCATAGTCACCCCATGACCAAGCGGCATAACTGGGTCTTTCTCTTCCTCTGTAATTTCCAACTGATGAATTCCAAGCTTGGCACAGAAAACCACTTTATTAGTCCCTAAATTCATGACACTGTATTTTGTATAATTAAATCGTATCCTCTTTCTAGTACTAGAACCTTCAGTGTCAGCCAAAATCATCAGTATGATATTCTGCTCCTTTTTTTGTGTGTGCTGGACCCACCTCTGTGTCTTCAGTAAGTTTCAGTAGCCTTCCACTTCTCATGCACCATTTCCCCATACCCAAAATGTAGTTTCATGAGACTTATCACACTGATTCAGTTTGTCTTCTCTGAAACTAGAGAAGGTTGGAATTAATCTTACTCTATATCTAGGTCTTCTCTTTGCTTTTAATTATTTATAGCTGCTAGTAGAAAATGGTTGATTATGGAGAATTTCACCTGTCCTGCTATTCTGTACAGCTATTTAAAATACAACACTTTTCTTTTGGAGAAATAAGACAGTGGATCTCTTTGAAGACTGGAATATTAGACATACCTACGTCTACCCTCTGCTCTATTGTGGACCTTCCATGTCACCTCAGGCAAGGCATTCCATCACTGGACATTTTAGAAAAGGATAGACAAACATTTTTTAGAAGTGTATTTTGCATATTTAATTCTGTCTTAGGGCTGGGGATGACCTAAGTATGTCCCAAGGTTCCTTCCAGCCTTATGATTCTGTGGAGTAAACCTACTTCTCTGTGTATTAATTTCTCACTCTTCACAGATGTTAATCAGTCTATTTACTTATAGGTTTTAATGGTCAGCAACTATTGCTCACCTTACGTTGGTTCAGTGTCTGAAATACAGACTTTTGTGAGGTTTTTAGACCAAAAGTTAAAAGAAAGCATTTCATCAGTTCCAGCAGTGTGAACATACTTCCTACAGTTAGTGTACAGTTAATATAGAGCAAGGTCAGCAAATATTTTTTTCATGGACTACAGTACAACACTGTACATAGTATTGTATTATTTCAGAGTCTGAAGTTCTGATTCACTTTAATCTCTCACAGGTATCAGCTTATCTACAGTCACCTGGGTAGGAATTATGTTCTTCTCATAGCGCCTCAATAAAAAAACTCATTGTCTGGTCTAAACTCTCACTTTGAAAGCGATCTTATCTAGATAGCATTGGCAAGTCTGGGTCTTTTTTATTGTATGTTCTGTTGTTATTGTGGAAAGCAGCTCTTGCCTTTTTATCTGATTTGTTATTGTTTGTAAATTGCTTAGTGAATATAACCTCCAGGAAAATATTAACAATTAATTGGGAGCCAAGATAGAATATTAACAAGAACATGGCTTGGTAGCTTCGTAGTTTGAGCATTCAGAATAAAGTGAAGAGTCCTGGGTTCCAACCCGGTGTGCAGACTGTTTGTGAATCCTAGCCAATGGCTGCTTGACACAAATACCCAAGAGACTGTTGAAACAGGAGCCTCAAGCTATCTATCTCCCAGGTGAACATCCTAAACATGTAGCTACAGATCAGACCTTTTTTTTACCTTCTTTCACAACTCCCCTCAACTCTTTTATGAACACCACCACAACTGTAACAGAAGAGCCTGACGATATTTTCCTAACACAAAAGCACAGTCCTTGGAGAAGGAAAATATGGATTCCCTTTTTCAGGGGGAAGTGGGAAGTGATGGCAGCTGATGCAGACCTTTGCATACATGTTGTAACCAGGGAGCTCTTGCTTAGCAAGGGGATACCTGCTTGGAAAGAAAGCAATGGTCGCTGCAATACTGCCTTCTACCTAGGCAGTGTGCTCTGAAATTGCCCAGAAGATCAAACCCCTCAATCTAGACAGATGGAGGAACACCTTCAATGACATCTCATATGGACTTCTTTTACTTTGCAACAAAATGGAAGTGTCACAGTCTGATACAGTGCCTCAGCTGAGAGAAAAGCTGCTAGCAGCTCAAGGGTAGCAACTGGATGCTAGTTGTTTTTTTTAATATTCTCAGGTAGCCGTCAGAGGGGACAGCTGAAATGAACTTTAAGTCAGTGCCAAAGTCCAACTTTAACTCTTAATTTAGATGTCTACATTCCTTTCATGGATCTTGCCATAACCTAACATTTCTGTGATGCATACAATATTATCTCTGAATCATGCACAGCAGCTAGCTATAGTGGTTTGGAAGTCTCCCTTTTCCCATTTTCAATATGTCACAACCACCAAAGAAAATTGCATGTACAGATGTTTTGCAGAAATCAAACATAAAATAACCTTCTTTTGTTCTTTAATGTACGCTACATTAAACAAACTGTAAATGTTGAACTTGTGAATTTCTGCTTGTCACAAACATCACCTTTCTCTGCACCTACCCAAAACTCAGCATCTCACCCTCCCCTTGCAATTACTTTACCAAAACATTATAAAAAAGAAGTCCATGGAAAGCTGATTATATTCCTAACTAGCCCTCAAAGAATCTATCAGTGTGTAGAGTTCAATTAGTAAGCAGAGAGCAATTTGACCTCAGAGGGAAATATCTGCACAGAAGAAATGCAAAACTGGGCCTACTTATTGATTCATTTCTTATGTTTCTTTAAACACTGTCAGACATATGACATATATTGTTAGCTCCTTGTTTAAAATTTCATAAAGCGTGGGGCATGCTATCAGTGCTTGTCTTTCGTGTGCCAGTGAGCAGACTGCAGGTGTCACAATGTTCAGTTTAACTCTTCTCAAGTTTTTGCCCTTGTGGCAACTCCTTCCCCTGATACCAGAACCGGGTCCATCCTGTTCCCAAACAAACCTTGGACTGAACTTTGGAAGGACTGAACTGTCAGCAGCAAAAGTCTACCTGTTGAGTATTCTCCTTTTTATTTTCCTTCCCATTGTTCTCTTAACTGTGTACTTCTGACTTCACATAACAAAACCTTTAGGAATCCCATGTGACAATTAAGAATTTGAGCCAAAAGCTGTCAAGACACCCTACATTTACTTCTGGTTTTGAACAAAATTAAACTAGAAATTATGGGCAACACTACTCAGAATGACTGAATGAATGATTAAATGACTGAATGAATAATAAAAATGATTAAACTAAAAATGACCCTAAAAATGGAAGCTCATCTGTTCTGCGCTTTCCTAATCAGGATTAGTTGCTGATGAATGACAGGTGGGCTACTCTTCAGCTCTTTTTTAACTCTCCAGTGCTGAAGATCCTATGATCTCCCTAGGCAAGGGTTAGCTGTCCCCGAGGAAGACACTCCACTGCAGGGTTAGAGAATTGTCCCGGGCAGCGAACAGTCCTGTCTTGCTTGTGATACAATAGTCCCCAAAGCATCAGGCAGAGCAATGGCCCATTATATTGCCTCATCTCCAGGGCATGCCTCAAAGATCACATTTACACTTGACTACTGAGCTACTCATAGGTTTTGCACTTAAAAAAGAGCTCAGCTATTACAGTATAGAACAAATCCATCAAATATGAAATTGCACCTTTGGAATGAAACCAAACCTCCTCCCTTAACCTTTCTGCCCTATGTTTGACTCAAACCCACAGATCAAGGAAGGCTGAAACAAGAATCTCACCACACTAAGTGCAAAAAAATATTGTATATCAATTATTCTGATTATTCAGGCTAGTAAAACAATTGAGTGATAGAGGTGAATTCCAAAAAATGTTCCTTTCCTCTAAAAGTTGGAAGCCTACCTGGATGAACTTCAGGCACTGAGTAATACCACAATCTGCAGCTATCGGATTTGGGAGAAAGAAGGGCTAATATAATTACAGCCTTCAAAGGAATCTGTTCGCTACAGTTGTTTCTAGCTACTTGATGATGCATTGAACAGTATTTAAAATGCGTATCATTGATGGTTATATGAACACCAATTGAAAGCAAAAAGAAATATGAGAGAAAAAAATAACTATTAAAAGTCAGAATTCAGAGCTATATTTAAAGCTAACTCATTAAGACAGAAGATTTTGCCTAAAATCAGAGGGAAGTTTCAAGGAGTTTTCTGGAGCATGCAGGAAATTCAGCACATATATGAATTCAGTGCCAGAGGAGCACCGCCTTGGCAAAGGACTATTATTTTATTATCTTAATCACTAATATAATATCGTTTTAATGTATATAAAATTACTAGATACCTTTTTAGCAAAATAAGACAAAATATATGTTCACTGCATCCTTTACAGTTAAGCTAGTTCTACTGACTTTCTTGCTGGTGGAAATCCTCTTTTTCTCATGTCAGTTTTCCAGTCATCTAATTTTCAACTTAATTAAAGCTATGCTGACATAAACCACTTGAAATCGTTACTCATATATGCTACACTGCTATTTATATCTTATTCTGTCCCTAGTGGTTGTCGTGTATTATTTCCTATATTATCTGACAGCAACTGCTACAGTTAGGACTGCTAGAAGAATTGGTTTAAATAAATAAATAATACAACTACCTGAAGAAACTGTGAATTTTGTTTATTTTTTAGATCCAGCCCTGACTTTAATTAACCTAAAGCATGTAATTTAAATAGGAGGTGAATGCATGGATACCTCTCTGGCTGAATTGCCAATCAGGAATTCATATACTAAGGTCACAGCTTTCTTAACATTCATAAAGCATGTCTACAGATTCGATTTTTTCCTCCAAACATGGAAGCAATTCAAATAACACCAAAAATTAATCCATCACTGGGTTTTTGCTCATGCAGTAAACAGCACTCTCTTCCTGAGGAGAAACCAAATGAGGTAAGACTAGCAGTCCTAAGCCAGTTTTCCTGAAGGTGTGAGGTAGGGGCAAAGGAAAAGGAAAAGAAAAAAAAAAAAAAAAGGAAGCATTCATTTTTTTTTCCTAAAAAAAAAGAAGGGCTTTCTTTTCTGGTTTTGCACCTTTTTCTCTTTGACAAAAATATTTTTACAAGCCCAAGGCTCTCTAGCTTTGCACGCCTTGTCCCAGTATTTTCATTAATGGAACAGCAGATGAGAACATGCCTAGCAAATTCTTTCAGCTTTGACACGGTAAAGGACAATGCGGAGCAAAGTGTAGGTGCAGCTTTAGCAAACAAACAGAACTACTTCTCAGCCTGCATAAATTATGAACGGGAGAAGTGTATTCCCTCTCCAGGAACTATTCACAAAGATAGCACTAGGTGTATGTGTAAAGTATGCTGAGGCAAACTGGATGGTCGGGGTTCTTGTTTGCGTGCCAGCACTCGGGAAACTCTTCCATGCTGCCGACCTCGCCTGGCAGCCGTCCAGCCTGAGACCTGGGAGTCCGTCTGAAAAGTGTGAGCTTCTTCCAGCCTCTATAGGCCCGTCTGAGCACTTTTAATGCCAAAACTATGCAAGCAAATACATGACCTTTGCATCTGCAGTGCTGCCCAGTTATACAGAGGTTCATAAATTCATAACTGGCACGAAATCAGTGAAAAGGGAAGGATTCTTCCCTGTTTCATTCATTACAAGAAGAATGCCCTGTAAGTGCTGCCCTGTGGTACTGGTAAAAGCTTTTTCCAGCTGCTACAGGCTTGACAAGAGATGCTGTTAGTCTCGTGCAAACCAGAGCCAAAACAGAAAAGTGAAACGCTGGCGTCGTTCCAATGACAACTATTTAAGTTCAGATTTGACAATGGCATGACATCAGATTAATCAGAAAACCAATTAGAGGTCAGCAAGTCACCGTTAAGAATGCATATGTAGTGGATGGCAAACTGTGGCCAAAAAAGCAGAATATCATACAAGAAGAAATATGAATTGTTGCAGAAAAATGTCTGCATACCTAATATTATAGTATTATATCTTTGTAAATTATTGAACTCCATCCTTAATTGCATTGCGTACTGGCAGTCATGATGCATTGGTAGCGGAAGACACTGACATTTGGAAGTATCACATTAAGTACAGCTGGGTGTTAATGTCTCTCAGACAAGAGAGGGCTAAATACAAAATGCCTACAATTAAGTACTGTTGTTATTTACAGCTGACAGTGGATTTCTGATGAATATGTTAGGATAAAGATAGGTGTAGGCTGCTCTCAGACAGTAGAAAATAGCATTACCACATACCATACTTCGTTCTTTATGAAAAAAAAATACAAAGTTACAAATGGGAGCCACAGAAGGCTCACTGACAGTTCCTCCTGGATTATTATAGCTCATTATTGCTATATTTATAATAAAAACTCTTCCACCTAGGGGGCAAAAAATAATAATAAAAAAAAGGTGGTTGAGGAACAAGAAATCTAAGCATTCATAACTGGCTTTGCAACAGTAACTGGAGAGCAATTCCCCACAATTTCTTTTTGGAACATCTCAGTAGAAACTAGCAGATACCTGGTTCAAAATGAACAAAAGAACATATTTCTCACATAATGGATTGTTAAATCACACACTACTGAATGCCGTGGATGGTAAGAGGCTACATAGGTTCAAAGGGGACTGTATGAATTCCAAGAAAAATTAAGTTTTGTCTTAACAAATGCAAAGATACCCTCCTTGTCTCAGGAAGTCCCCAGTTGAAAACCTGTGCAAACCAGAAGAAAATCTGAAGCAGCACTGCTACATGCTTGTCTGCTACTATCCTGTTCCCAACAACACCCACTATTGACCGCTATCAGAGTCAGGATTTAGGCTCTCATCTTTATATTCTTACCCTGTATGTGGTTTTGTGAACCATAAATGGTATTCTGGCTTTCCCAAGGAAACACAGCCTTGATCCATCAAAGGTCCAAGTTCTGCTGAAACATGTCAGTAGGTGATATGTTAACTTCAGCATCCGCTTAACACTGAATTCAGTGGAACTGCTGATATGATTCACTTTAAATAAACCATAAGGACGGGATTCTTGTGCTGTTTAAGGACACCATGTGGCTGCAATGACACAAGACTTCCTGAAGACACAACAGAAGGCCAGGGAAACACTATATAGGATAACTTTAATGGCAATAGATGTCTATGTTCAAGCAACTGAACTTCACCCTATCTGGAATGCCCACTGAGAAAGACTATAACAGTTCAGCAGCCCACATTTCACAAAGCTTTTAGGCAGATAAATGTTAAAGAACATTTAAATATTCTTCTGCCTTGGGACATAGAGAAGGTACTAATGGTCTAGAAGCCAGAAGAGAAGGAATGCTCCAGGTCCTGCTCTGGAGAAGGTCAGAAGACTTGAAGATTTTGTTCATTTCCTTGATTAATATAATTCCAGTTCCTTTGAACATAATGGGAAAAACAATAGGGACTCCACCACTGAGTAAGACAACAGTGCGCAGAAGCAACACGGCGAACCTTATAGAGGTGGAGTGATAGAAAGAGACAAAAGATCTTGTTATCTGAACTGGACGTTCTGGGAATGCTAAAACACTACACAGAGTGCGATGGCTGCGGTGCAAACTGATTTTGATTGCAACTTTTCATTTTAAAATTACAATTAGAGCAGTTGAGAATAAGATAATAAGAATAAAACATAGATAGAAAAAAGAAAATGCTTGGAAATTAAAACTTTTCTTAGTGTGAAATTATTTTTTCTGGAAATTCCTTCATCGCAAATTTTAAAAAGTCAGGTTTCATTCATAATTGGAATGAAAATAAATTTTAAAAACCGAAAACTTCTCTGAGAGAATGAATTTCTACTTTGTGTGTCTCAGTAAGGGATTCTAGATGGGCTTGAGAAATTGACACAGGAACGAGCAATTTTAGGAGACAGAAAAAGATGCAAGTACAAGTAAATCATTGAAATTTGCACTATCAGGCAATTTGAAACTGAATTGCCTTTTAGCTGCTGGACTTGTAAATTACATCCAAACCTTGCTTGGACATAAGGAGAAGGTATTCTAAGTGAAAGTAGCATAATGGCCAGACAGAGAAGTCAGTTTGTGCTCTCCATTTGTAGAGTTGTTTGGGACATATATTAGTTATATCAGAATGGGTCACTTATTTTCTGGTGCCCCCAGTTTCAATCTAGAATTTAGATTCCTGACTTCTTGTACACTGTCCTTCCAGAGAGACATTTCAGAGGGAGGCAAAGGAGTTGATCTTTTCTTCTATCTGGAGGACCATACAATGGAAGTCATGTGTTGCGTACATAATATGTCTCTCTGCAGGAAGGCTGTCTTCTCTTTTCCTCTCCCTTCTTTCCCCTTTCTCCTACTCTTAATGCTAGAAATAAACTTCACAAGTTTGGTGGGCTTTTTAGGAGTGGGGAGTTAAGGCCAAAATAGAGATATAGGTCCATCTTTATATTAAAGAACACCACATAAAGTGATCATTGATAATATCCATGCCTATACATCCTTAAACACTGTTCTGGGATTACAAGCAAACTCTTTTTAAAAAGGAATGGCTTCTACCCTGTAGGGCACAAATCTATTTCCTAAGATGACTGGAAATTTCTGGTAATGATGCCTCATCCCCTCTGCCACACAAATATCTATTTGATGGAATGAGCAAATCCTTTAAAAATGAGATAGCAGGTTGTTCTGATAGCACTTTGGGACAAAATCAACCCTTCACTCTTACAAAGAGTGCATAAAGCTACTCTGCTCACATTTCTCTATACCACCATCAAAAGTTCAAATCACTAGTTAAAAATAGCAGGATATTTATGGTGAGAAGACACATAATCTACTAACATCCGATGATAGATATGGCGTTTAATATACTTTGGTTTATTTGTTATTGTTGCTTGTAGAAAACCACAAAAAAAGCCAATGAGGAAAACGTAGAGCGGTATGTACCAAGCGAGGAATCAGCCCTGGCACATCCCAAGTGTACCTGCCAGAAGAGGGAGGTGGTACAGTGGGCACCCAACGCAGTGAGGGCACAGCGTGGGATCTGAATGCACATTGACAGATCCAGCAGCAAGGAGCTGTCTGGTAAGGAACCAGACAGGGAATATGCCCAGCCCCAGTTCAGGGTTCAGTGCCTTTGTGCGTGCACGGGTGTCTGGAAGCAGATGCGAGGAGTAGCAAACAACTCCTTTTATCAGCAAGTTACATCAGGTCAACTGATCTTTTCTCCCCCACTCCTTTCTCAGAGCCACACTGACAGTAAGACCCAAACCACCCCCACTCAGTCGTTGCAGCTCACCTGCAGCCCTTCCCCCCCCACCCTGCTACAGGCTGTGACAACAAGCATCAGAGTCTACCCCAAAGAAAGAAGCTGGTACTCTATTATACCACAAACTTACAAGGAAAACAAAGCAGAATTATACCACCTGTCTTGAAAAGGCACGAGTCCACTGGCTTCTGGAAACCTATGTCAACCTATGGTCAACAGAGCAAAAAAGATCTTCCTTTCTGTCTCACAGTGCCATGGAAGAAAAGACATTGATAAATTTTAGTCAAACTTCTGTTGCCTCAGCCTGAAAAACTCATCGTTTAAGTCAACCAAAATGATTTCAGCTTATTCCATGGTAATACAGGACATGATATGTCCTCATGAGCAAGTTACCACATGGGAATTAATTAAATTGAAGTCTACCTTCATTTTAATTACATTTGGGGACTTAACAGAGGCATCTGTGTTAGGGATTTTGAGGGCCAGCGTAGTCCAGCATGGACAAAGTCAATGGAGAGATAGAAGCTTCCTCAGGAGGAAGAAATCCCTCGCACACAATTCAACGTACTTCCCACTCTGCCAGTAGCTAATACTTCTCCCCACCGTAGATCTGTTTCTCTCTCCCTCCTTGTACACCCTACAAAGCTGGGACTTTTTCTTCCGTTCCTGGCGGGAAGAAAATCTCATAATGGCTGGGATGGAATAACAGCAGGTGCCATAAGAAAAGTGGTACTGGAAGTTGCTGCACTTTGATGATACTCAAGCACAAAGGATAACTTTCCTAGCAGGACCTAGAAGGGAAGAAATAAGCTCACTAGCTTGCTGAGTTACTTATTAGAGCCAGATCCTCACCTGCAATTAACTCTTCTGTATTACAGCTGAAGGACTGTATGCATTTGCTTACATTTTATTTTGCACTCATGCTCTAACCCCAAATAGCATTTGATGGTACAATGCTCTCCTGGGTGCTTGCGTTTCGAGAGCTCCATCAGAAGGGCCACCTGACTGATCAAGTGGGCTATTGGAAAGCATGAATCACTGGTTGCTCTGAAACCAGCTTCACCATACTCATATATAAAAAGCCTTTATTCATTTAAAGAGGGCAGACTGACTTCAGCCTTTCTTCTGTGCAAATGATTCATTCCAGGACTAATGAAACTTCAAGGTTTTGGCAATCCATCCTCCCACAATCTGCCGTATCAAAGGGCAAATTTACAATGATGATCTGAACACTAAATTCATGTTCTAATTACTATGCTTACTCTACTTGACCTTAGAAGGGGTGCAGGGACTGCAAAGACAGTCATGCACGGCAGGTGAAATCTTCCCAGTGCAGGATCATGGCTCCTGCCTTCTAGACTTCCTTTCCTTTATGCTTATTCTCACACTGATTTCATAAGCTCTTAAGAGTTGCAGGATTTCGAATTGTTAAGATTTTCATATAAATAAAGTCTTGAACAATGATTTGTCATTCTCCCTTCAGATGTGAGAGATATCAATGAACAAAAAAATCTCACACCTCCTAGTGCTATATTTGGCTAGTACCACTGCACCAGTTCAAGTGTCCTTCTAACCAAGAAAAGAACACTTCTACCCAAGAGTAACTTGATGAAAGACATATACGCATGAAAAATTATGCATTCAATGGGTAATAACCATTTTGTGTGCTTGCACTGTACATGTCATCTGAGGATTGCAGAACACTTCTGAAATGTTAATTGAACTTTGTAATACCCTTCTGAGATACATAAAAGATGTAATGGATGCTTCAGCTCCTCAGTAAAATGTACTAGCTTCCAAGAGAGAACCAAGAAATTATCTGACAGTATATAAACACTTCAACAGGAAGTGAGAAATGACAGCATATTACTTTGAAATAAAACAAAGGGAATTTAGTAGCAGTTTATTCTAGAAGGCTAAGGCTTCCTTTTGGATCAGATCTACTGAATCATTAATGAATACATAAGTCGGGAATTCTCTTTTCTCTCCTATTAGGACAGCGAATCCTTTAGTAATACAAGTGCCCCCAAGCTCCTTCTGAAGTACTGGTGCAGTAACAAAAAAGCGCCAAAAAGTGCCATCCATTGCTTCTCTCCTCCACCTCCTGCATCATTTGCTATCACTGTGTGGTAACTATACCATTAACTATGGCTGTTGTAGAACCTCCCAAACTTGGGGGCCCTGACACGGCTGCAGCATGAGATGGTGTGGCCCCAGGCACCACCAAGTAGGTGAAGGACTTACCGTTGCTGTTTCCTTTCTCCTTGGCAGCCCCACTCCATGGGACCGAGGCCCTAGTGACCTTGTTTGCCACAACTCTTTGCCCTGGTGCTCCATACGGGTAGTTATAGCAAAAGGAAAACCTTTCCCCCCAAGAACTTGCAGTCTAAGTAAATCAATGTACCAGACAGAATCTGTTCCTTCAGGTAACAATAACTGACAAGTCTTTCATCAAGTTCCTGTTGCTCTGTGCAGCTCCACTGATTTCAGTGGAATTATACCTTCCTTACTCCAGTAATACCCAAGCCAAATTAGTCTTATAGTTTTCTTTTTGATTAAATGATTTATGGTACATAAAGATAGTGGCACCCACAGAAGGAACAGTTTTGCTATTTGAATGTACTGCTAAGGGTATCGTACCCAAAACAGGTAAGAATAAGGCTAACACAGATACTACTATTCTATCACTTCAAGCACCTCAAATACATAAAAATGTTTAAAAACAAAACCAAAAAAAATGCAACTATGACATCCATGTTTTTAGTCATCCATCATGCAACTTTCCATTGCATTCCCCATATGTGCTCCCATTTACCTCAGGCAATAATGCACATGTTTCTTCAGTCTATTAATTCTTCCAGCCAAAGACATCAAAGTCACACTTCAGAGGTTGCAAGAAATCTCAACTTAATAGACTACAGATATTTCATAGGAGGAAGAAATCAAAGACAGAAAAGATTTTCTAACACAGTTGAAAATATGGAACTTTCCATAAACAATCATTTCTACAATCCAAAGAGGGGGGAAAAAAAAAAAGACTATTTTTTCTTCTTTCACTTCAAATGTCAGTATACCCAAACAGGACACCTTCCTATTGCCAGTGGCTGCTAGCATCCAGAATCTTAGTGACAAATTAAAGGTCATCTTCCTATATGTCATCTCCTACTTCAAATTAGCTTTTCCAATCACTAATTGATGAGAAATTACAAGTGCTTATTATACAGACAAGTGTGAAAGCTTCACTTGAAGTTGTTTTCTTTCTACTATTGTGGCTTTTTGGAAATGAATCATCTCCTATGCTCTCTTTTTAGTAACTGCAGGCTACTTATAAATAAACAGAAAATAGAAAAGGAAGACAGAACAAAAAACAGAGAAATCAGAAACAAATGTTTCTTTCAAATCCTAGTTTTTATGTCACTTAAAAATACATAGATAAATACAGAACAGACATACAACCTTTCATATAAGTAGTTATAAGTAGTATTATCCCTCCTATACAAATATGAAAACTATGACTCAGACAAGTTGTGTAGTTTGCTGACTGTTATGCATTTGATAAATAGGCTTAATAATTCACTGAGCAGAGTCTATGCATGCTTGCACACATTCACAACACAACTTCCTTATGGTACTCTAAATGCAATAACACATCTTCATGTTCCACTAAAATCCTATGCCATATGGCACCAAGAAAGATTACTACCTGTTCGCAAGTTGTGTCTTGTACTTGTTTCATATCACAGAATCATAGAATCATAGAATGGTTTAGGTTGGAAAGGACCTTGAAGATCATCGAGTTCCAACCCCCCTGCCATACACAGGGACACCTCCCACTAGACCAGGTTGCCCAAGGCCACGTCCAGCCTGGCTTTGAACACCTCCAGGGATGGGGCCTCAACAACCTCTCTGGGCAACCTGTTCCAGTGCCTCACCACCCTCAAAGTGAAAAACTTCTTCCTAATGTTTAATCTAAACCTGCCCTCTTCCAGTTTCAAGCCATTCCCCCTTGTCCTGTCACTACATGCCCTAGTAAAAAGTCCTTCCCCAGCTCTCCTGTAGGCCCCCTTTAGGTACTGGAAGGCCACAATAAGATGTCCTTGGAGCCTTCTCTTCTCCAGGCTGAACAGCCCCAACTCTTTCAGCCTGTCCTCATAGGAGAGGTGCTCCAGCCCTCGGATCATCCTCGTGGCTCTCCTCTGGACACGCTCCAGCAGGTCCATGTCCTTCTTATGTTGGGGACTCCAGAGCTGGATGCAGTACTCCAGGTGGGGTCTCACCAGAGTGGAGTAGAGGGGCAGAGTCACCTCCTTTGACCTGCTGGCCACACTTCTTTTGATGCAGCCCAGGAGCAGGAATATCCCTACGACAAAAATTAGCCAGGAAAACTCTTTGTCCTCCTGCAGTATCTCCTTTCACCGGGTTCATCATTCAAAATGGATTAGTGTGGGAACAAAGCTACAACAGTTCACTTCTTTCCTCAGCCCATGAACTGGCAAGCCACAGGTAAAAGAAGAATCATCCCAAGATGGTTGTGCTTTCTGAGGCAAGAGAAGTGGAAAAGTCTAAGTGCCTTTCTTCAGTGCATTAGGTAGAGACACAATACTTGTAAGATGCAATCTTGATCATTTGTCAAAGGTATGACAAGGACGAATGCAAGTAAACAAGCTCAGAAAAAGAAGTGTATTTTCTGTCATAAATCTAAACTGAAGCTCAGGAGGCTACATCAGCATTCTGCTTAAGCTACTCTGTTTAGACAATGTTATTATCTGGCAACAGTCATCTATAGAGGATCGGGTGATTAGAGTTCAAACCAAGGGTGTCTTTACAGCAGGCATTTGCAAGTGTTAAAAGGAATTTGAACACCAAAATCAGCAATTCTGCTTGGGACTTAAGCTCCCTAACCCTAAATGTCAGGGAGATGCCTCCCTCCAGTTTGAAATCACAGCCGCAACTTCTTCTTCTACTGCTGGGTGCCCATCTCCATGTCACTTCATAAATCACTTCTACCGCTGTGTTGCTTTTTCCTTTATACATCCTAACCAGCACCTCAAGGACAAGAGAACCTGCCCAGGAGCTGGAAAGCCTGAGCTCACCTCTCTCATGAGATCAAAAGGACTTAAGCATAATTTTTAGACGAGTGCCTAAACAGTAGATATTTCAGGGGGAGACAGGGAGAAAATAGGAAGTGAAAGCTCTTTCTTTTTGGAAGCTGCTCCACTTTGCTTTGGATAATTAACCATTTACTTAGCCAGACCAAAGGGACAATGATAATTCCTAATTCAACAATTAAGGAGCTTTCCTTCTTGAGCTGAACATTAGTACTAGTTCCTATTCCAATGAACACTGTAAGGATAAAATAGTTAGCATCTAGCGATGAATGGCAGCCAAACAGAAGTGTGGAACTTCAGATTTTGGAAAAGGTTTGTGATTCGGTGGTCGTGTACCTAAACCCTTTGGTCAAACTGCCCCTTCGTGGCTAAACTGATGACTTGACCTTTATTAACTCAAGTTGAGCTGTGTTGCATCTCAAGGCGATTGTTCCCACCACCCAGTGACCCAAACTGATGTTCAGGCTCCCTCACTATTGTCAGTGGTTTCTATGGCTGCACCTGGTATGTATGAGAAGCCAGAGTTTGACATCAGACTCTTTACGGAATTCAAGCTTTTCTGGCATGTTTCTTCCTTTTCTGTTTTTTATATCTTTGCTTAGAAGCCCTGCTTCTGCCTTCTGGTCTACATCTGTTAAGTGCAAGCTTTAAAGTGTAATACTTAGTTACAGAAAACAGGCGGTCTTCCAGACCAGTTTTGAAGGAAGCAAGGAGCGCTGCCCACAGCAAGAGCGCACACCAATGTTTCAAGGAGTATTTTGAGTATTCGTTGCCACAGCAGACAAATCGGGCAGGAAACAACAATTACTGTCATGAGCTGGCAAAAGGAGGGCCTTCTTTTACACTAATTGATACTCACTGGGAAGACAGAGATTAATTCACTTTACAATACCAGTTACTGTGGAAAGGTTTGAAAAGAAAAGCCCATGGCATGCCTGTAGGTAATTGCTCCCAGTCGGGTTTGTTACTGGTGCCTTTTGCAAGAACTGTTGTGAGGACACTGCTTTCATGATTTATATGAGCATCTAAAATTATCTCCCATAAATTCCTGTAGATATGGTGGTGAAATGTGCTGCCTCTGCATGTGGAAGAATAAGGAGACAAAGGCTGCGAGGAGGCGTGCTGAATTTTTATTTTGACTCATTCCAGTGGTGTCTCAGTTCTGGCTTATGCTTTCATGAGGGAGCAAGCATTGTACTTGAAGGGCACATCAACGGTTTTCTCTCTTTATCCCCATTTAATATATTTTATTCAACCTAGCCTGAAAAAAAAATAGCAAAAAAAAAATAAATCCTAAAATATAACATTTACTCTTTGTTAAGAGACATCACATTTTTTAGAAAATATATTTCTAGGATTTAAGGTCCATAAGCTGAGCCAAGAAATCCATCTCTTCTCTGCTTCTCTTCACAGTAATTTACAGTCTATCTAATATCATTTTTTATTAGCCCTTTGAAATGTTCCACCAACTTCATACACTGTATACAGTTCCCCAGTGGAACACTCTGAAATACGATTATTCCTTTAGATTTTCTGAATGGCAGAAGCTTCTTCTAGGAAGTTTATTTTTATGCTTTACATTAACAGAAAGCATATTTCTGTTGATATCAAAATAAAATGCTGGGGGATGTGTGAACAAATATATATGGATCATTTGATATTACCACTGTCGTTTTATATTAGAAGCTATCTGAGTGCAAAGTATCGTTGTAGAGCTTGAAACTCAATAGTTATATGAAAAACGCAAGTAATATCTCCCCACAAAACTCTGGAAAACCTGTTCTTACCTTTT
This sequence comes from Anarhynchus alexandrinus, assembly GCA_008711295.1. Lineage (NCBI taxonomy): Eukaryota > Metazoa > Chordata > Aves > Charadriiformes > Charadriidae > Anarhynchus > Anarhynchus alexandrinus. The sequence continues at coordinate 1,759,963 of VUYV01000045.1, forward strand.
CCAGTGATGCTAAGAAAAAGAGATGATAAATCCTTCATTAAGATTTGAATTTAAAATACCATCTTTAGGACTTACCTGATTTCAGAAAGACTGGTTTGGAGGCAAGACTCACATACATAAAACTCTCAAACACCGACTTACCTATCACAGCATTGACCCCCGTGTCCTTAGCTGACCAGCTGGTCCAGCTTTCAAATCAAGAACACAAGAGTCCAGGGTATTTGTTTTCTTGTGCACCAAACAAGCAAATTTAGGCACTTCTGAATGAGATCCACCAAACTCTGCCTGCCAAGGACGGGACTGCCATGGTATGGTGAGGACAAAGGTGAGTGTGACACCCTGCCCTTCTTTTGGTGCCTCAGAGATAACAAAAGGTGTCGTCCTCCACTTGATCCTTCTCCTGACCCCTGCCTAGAAAAGGACAGTTTTGTCTTTGAAAATAAAGCTGAAAGAGATTGATTTTAGTCAACAGTCAGTAATTCTGGATGATGACAGACAGGGGTTCAAATCCTTCCTTTACCCTGTGAAAACCTCTGGAAAGCAGTCTGCTATTTCTGGCGAACTTGTCTGATTAATCAGAAAAAAAAAATCAAGATTCAGTGGATGAAGAAGAGGAAAGCAAGCACATAAATCTACAATCTAATAATTAGACCATAGAGAAAGACTCTTGCTTCCCCCTAAAAAGAAACATATTCTATTTATCACTTAATGCAAAATACATAAACAATCTTTGCAGCAGGACCAGAAATCTCCCAAAAGCCCAGAAATCTCCCAAAAGCACATATACCTACCAAAAAAATTCTCACTCTCCTTTTGTGGAGACTGAAGTTCATCTAAGCATGAGCAAGAAGTTTCTGAGCGACTTTGAAGGTGAAAATCTAGGTGACAGGTTCATAATTTTGAACCTCAGAACCTAAACTATGCTGATATCCTGCTGACCAAGGTCCTCTTGATACTTGATATTTTCGTCCATGACGGGACGATATTTGAGTTCATTTAAGGCAGATTACAGCTCCTGAGTAAACTGTATTGAAACTAAGGGAAACATTACCAGGATGATCCATTAGGACGCTGAACACCTAATATTTAAATCTAACTAACCCTTAAAGTGTATCGCAGCTGCAAATGAACTCCTCAGAAGGAAAAGCGTACATCTCTGATGCAGGCAAGTCGCTGACACTGCGCTGTCACCCGTCAGCTTCAGCTGCACACTTTTTTCAGCACTTTCATCTTGTCTCAGTGTATTCACCCCTTGTGAGCAAACAGCAGCAAAAAGGCAATAAAGTAGGAACATCATAACACAAAGAAGCAGCAATCCTTCCTTGTGCAGCATGACTTCTGCAATACGTATAACACCAGGAGGTCACTATCAAAAAGGGAAAGAAAATTTGCCAAAGCTTCGCCAGTCATTAGGTTTTAAGTTGTCTTCTTGAAATTTAACAAAATATTGCTCTTACAACTTATGGAGGCAACAGTTTCTGCCACTGAAAAACAAAAATACCTTTGATAACCAGAGGGAACTTGCAGATTTAATTTTAACATGATACTTTCAGCTCTTGAGGTTAAACTGTTTTCACTAGGGGGCTTTTTAAAGTACGTCAGAGTACATTTTTTCTTAAGTTGCATAAACTTACGATTGGAATAACAGATACTCTAATCTTGCCCAGCACAGGGAGGAGTAATACCCCAAGTCAGGCCTGTTCTGAGAAGTAAGATATCAAAAATTCTCTACAAAAAGATGCATGAATAACTGTGACTGAAGTCACTGCAGCTTACTGCTTATGCTTTTTGGACCTCCCCCCTCCTTTGATAAAAAGAACAACTTTGCTATTGCATGCCAAAAGACAAGGCTGAGAATCTGACTAAATCTGACTAAAAGAGGCATCAGCAAAGATACATATGCTTAGCGGTACAGGGGATCTGCTCCCAGGGTAAGTTAATCAGCTGTTTAAATCAATTCCTGTCTCCTCCTCGCTCTTCATTTTCCTGTAGCCAGAATCCAAACATTTTCAATTTTCTAACCTTGGAAGCTTACAGCTGGCTTTCCTGAGGGCTGAAGATCATGATTTTGCCTTGAGACCAAGCTGCCATATGTGCTTTACCTAAACTTCAAAAATTTGAGATTCATATCTCAATATTGAGAATATCATGAGGAAAAAATTATTCAGACTCGGCATCCTATTTTTCTTGCTCTAAGACATGAAATTTTAGAAAGGCAGGAAGATGCAGCTCATATTATATTTTTATTACCTCTCTACAGTTTTATTCCCTGCACCACAGCAGCCAGGGGAGACCTGGAGCATATCAGACATGTGTGACTGCATGGCCCTAAGGATGATACAACGATGAGACCCCCTCTGAGGATCAAGAACTGCTAGGAAGAGATGGGATCCCCCTGCAGTGGGGCAAAGGCACACAGGCTGGACAGCCTGTGAGGAGGGCTTTGAACGAGGAATGATGGGGACAAAGTGGATGATCAAGTGAGGAAGTGGTGGACTGGGGCGACAAGCAAAGTGAGCAGGATGATGTGAACAGGAGATAATAAAACCGGGCAGAAGGGGGCCCCCTCCAAGGGTATGGACACAAACAAGTAAGTGCCTACATAAAAGCGAGGTGGGTGAAGCTCTAACATCTCTTTCGGAAAACCCGCATGACTGGATGCCTCTCTGAAATGCCTGTATACTAAAGCACGCGGCATGGGGAGGCGTGCTGTTGCAGGGTTATAATCTCATTGGGATCACAGGGAAAAGATGGTATAGACCATGTGACTAGAGAGCTCCAATGGATGGCTACAGGCTCTTTAGGAAGGACAGGCTGGGGCAGCAAGGAGGGCAGAGAGCAGCAGGAAGGCAGAGCTCTGCCTAGGGATGGATGAGGAGCCAGCTGAGAGCTTATAGGTCAGGATTAGGGCTCATCAGAACTAAAGTCTTAACTGGGCAGAAGGCCTGGTGACAAAGGACAAGGAAAAGACCAAGATATTCAATGCCTTCTTCACCTCAGTTTTTACAGATAAAACTGCCCTTCAGCTATCCCAAGCCTGAGCCCCTTGAGAAACTCTGAAACAAGGAAGACCTACCCTCAGGGGAGGATGATCAAGTTTGGTAACATTTAAATAAACTGGACATACACAAGTCTACGGGCCCTGATGGGATGCACCCATGAGTGCTGAGGGAGCTGGCTGGTGTCACTGTGAGGTCATTCTTGATTATCTTGGAAAGATCATGGTGATCAAGGGAGATTCTGGAAGACTGGAAGAAAGCAAATGTCAGTCCTGTCTTCAGGAAGGGCAAGAAGAGGGATCTGGGTAATGACAGGTTGGTCAGCCTCAGCTCAGTCCCTAGGAAGGTGATGGAGCGAATCTTTCTGGAAACCACTGCAGACACATCAAGGACAAGAAGGTGATAGGGAGTAGTTAGCATAGATTGATATAAAGGGAAAATCACGCCTAACCAACCTGATAGGCTCCTACAGTGAACTGAGTAGCCTGGTGGATGAGAGGATAGTAGTGGATTTTGTTTCTCTTCTCTCTAGCAAGGTTTTCAACACAGTCTCCCATAACATTCTTACAAACTAATAAAGTATGGACTAGATAAGCATGCAGTGAGGTGGACTGAAAACTGGCTGAATGGCTGGTCTCAAAGGGTTGTGACCAGGAAAACAAAGTCCAGCTGGAGACCAATCAGTCAGTAGTTTACCTCTGGGGTCAACACTGGAGCCAGTGCTGGTTAACATCTTCATTAATGGCCTGGACAATGGGGTGGTGTGCACTCTCAAGAAGTGTGCAGATGATACAAAACTGGGAGGAGTGGCTGATACACCACAGAATTGTGCTGCCATTTGGAGGGAACTCAACAGGCTGGAAAAATGGGCCAACTGGAATCCCATGAAGTTCAGCAAAGGGAATTGCCAGGTCCTGCTCCTGGGGAAGAATAACCCCTTGTACCAGTACAGGCTGGGGGCTGAGTGGCTGGAAAGCACTTTAGCAGAGCATGTCCTGGGCTTCCTGGCAAAGAGCAAGTTGACCATGAGCCTGCAGTGTGTCCTCACAGCAAAGAAGGCCAACAGCCTCCTGGACTGCATTAGGAAAAGCATTGTCAGCAGGTTGAGGGAGGTGATCCTCCCTCTCTGCTTAGCATGGGTGAGGCACGTCTGGGTACAGTTCTGTGCTCCCCAGTACAAGAGAGACATGGACATACTGGAGGTAGTCAAGCAAAGGGCTGCAAAGATGATTAAGGGACTGGAGCATCTGACATATGAGGAATGGCTGAGAGAGCTGGAACAGTTCAGCCTGGAGAAGACTCAGTAGGATCTATTAATGTGTACAAGTACCTGATGGGGCAGTGTAAAGAAGATGGAGCCAGCAATGGGCACAAATTGAAATAGAGGAAATTCCATTTAAACGTAAGAAAAAGCTTCATTATTCTGTGTGTTGTTGAACAATGGAAGAGGTTGCCCAGAGAGGTTATGGAGTCTCCATCCTTGGAGTTACTCAAAACCTGGTAGGACAGCCTGAGCAACCTGCTGTAGATGACCCTGCTTTGAGTGGGCTGTTGGACTAGATGATCTCCAGAGGGACCTCCTCACCTCAGCTATTCTGTGATATCTGTGACCTAGGACACTGGCAGTATCCCAAGCATTTGCACAAGTACTGAGAAACAGGTTAGCTTTTTTCTTTGCAATAGACCCTTATCTTCTCCCTTGTAAGGCAGCTGAAGAATAGAATTGATGAACACACGAAGAACCAGGTGAACATGCAGACTATGATGATACATTCAAGTCTGAAGTACTGGTGCAATGAGGTTCGTGATGTGTGAGAATGACCCTAAAAATGCACAATGTGGAGATCAAACTATGCTTGGACAGCTGCTGTTGACCAAGGTATGCATTATCTTTGATATTTTTAATTTTTATGTGTAAGAATAATTAGGAGTATAACTATCAATATATTTAAAACTTCCCATTATTTCAAATTAAGAATATTTATATGGGAAAATGAATGATGGCAATTATATCATAGAGTTACACTGGACAGAAGATTTCCCCATGGTAGATCAAATGTGCCTCCATCTTATCACTTCTTATAAGTGCTGCAGAGGAAATCAGAAACAAGAAATTATTTGAAAGGCAACAGGATATGAGTTTGAAGGATGGAATAAATAATGCAGTCCTAAAAGAGATCCATAAAGGATGTTGTTGTGGTTTAACCCCAGCTGGCAATTAAGCACCACACAGCCACTCACTGACTCCCCCCATCCCAGTAGGATGGGGGAGAGAACCAGAAGGGTAAATGTGAGAAAACTCATGCATTGAGATAAAGACTGTTTAATAGGTAAAGCAAAAGCCACACACACAAGCAAAACAAAACAAGGAATTCACTCACTGCTTCCCATCGGCAGGCAGGTGTTCAGCCATCTCCAGGAAGGCAGGGCTTCATCACACGTAATGGTTACTTGGGAAGACAAACACCATAACTCCAAACATTCCCCCCTTCCTTCTTCTTCCCCCAGCTTTATATACTGACCATGACATCACGTGGTATGGAATATCCCTTTGATCTGTTGCGGTCAGCTGTCCTGGCTGTGTTCCCTTCCAACTTCTTGAGCACCCCCAGCCTGCTTGCAGGTGGGGTGGTGTGAGAAGCAGAAAAGGCCTTGACTCTGTAAGCACTGCTCATCAATAACTAAAACATCCCTGTATTATCAACACTGTTTTCAGCACAAATCCAAAACATAGTCCCATACTACCTACTGTGAAGAAAATTAACTCTATCCCAGCCAAAAGCACCACAGATGCCCAGGAAAAGGTTTCAGCATGAAGAGGCAATGAAATGTTAAGTTTGATAAACATGTCAGGCAACAAGATCTCAGAGCTGGGTTTATGGAAACAATTATAAGCTCATACTTCACACAGGAGCAAATTGAGTCTATTTCGTCACTTGAAAATAAGTTGAGCTTGTTAGATTTTAAATTCTGCAGCTTTTAACTATTTCTGAAATTAACCAAAACACACATTGGAAAATTCTCAAAAACATAATCAACATTTTCCCTCTCCTTTTAATTCTGAGATTAATTTATTTCTCAAAACAAAATCACATGGAGAAATCAAAAAGTTAGGCATCGCCCTGCCCACTCTGTAGCAATTTCACTAGTGTTCTTCCACTCCAAGAATCAAATTCACCTCTTTATTCTGCAGTGTTGTATTATTTAATTTCATTAAACAAATAATGGATATCAGTTGCTTAGTGTCATGTAATGGCCTATTTTCAGTGCTAGCAAAATGGCATTAAACTGTGATTTGGAAGTGATATTTGTTACAGGACAATTTATGATGGTTCCTCAGAGTCTTCTGTTTATCTCAAAATGCTTTGTGGAATCTGTGAGGCCCATAACAATTACTTTACTAGTGCATTCTGAGGATTTCCTAAATGTATACCCTTTTTTAAAAAAAAAGTGTGTATTTGGATCTCCTCCCTTCAGCAAAAGCCACAGGAACATTTTTCCTTACATTTGCCTACATTACCATCTGCAACTGGGCAGATGAGTCAGTCTCTTTGTGGACAGTATTTCTCCAACAGGTGCATCCTTTGCCTATGTCTGATGCTGTCTTTCTGGCATATCAGAGAAATTAGTATTTAGTAGCGAGATTGCCAAAGATGACTCTTAATTCATGTGATATGTGTCTGCACACATGCGAGGAGCACAGAGAGACAGCAGCAGGTGGGGGAACCCAAATAATGCTCTGCCCTGGCTACTGCAGGGGCCACTACAGGAGCCACCAGCCCATCAAAGACCCATCGCCCCACTCAGGAAGGAGCACCGGGGCACAGGGTCAGGTGGGGGAACCCAAATAATGCCATCAGAGAAATGAGATCCCTCCCCAGGCTGCACAGAGGAGCCTCAGCCTCATGGGCCAGGCATGACATCCAGCACCACGGTTCTAGGGGAGCAGCTTCCTGGAGCACCCCACAGACTGAGGGGTGTCACTGCCTAGGATATGGGACACAATATGGGATGCAGGGGAGGAGCATTCTGGGATTGCACAAAACATATCACGGGATGTTTAAGGGAGGAACCACAGGCAGGGAAAGGGAGGGATCTAGGACAGCTACTGGGTAGACTGAGTCTAAGGACAGTTCACAGGGGGCCTTAGTGTGTGCTCTGAGGTGCGTGTTGATATCTGTAAGTGGGTACGTAAGAGCAGTTGGAGTGGTGCTGCAGCCTCAGAGCTCAAACATCCAGGTGCCAACAGCTGGGATGCAGGCAGCAGCCGCTGGGCAGACTGAGCGTCTGATCCCGGCTGACCATCGAAGAGAGCCACATGGTGGACGTGTGTGTATATATTTCCACTAGCACACCTTCATCCTGAACAGCCAGAAAGGGGAATGGGATGAGGTCGTTGGTGCTATTTGTGCTTCTGTGAGTGGTGAGTATGAGTCTGTGCTGGTCTGTGTGGCCAGCTGCGTGTATATGTTTATGTGTAGGTTCTACACAGGTGTTTCCATGCGTGACTATTGGATAGACAAGCCTAGCCTCACTGCTGGTTGGACCTGAGGGCACAGAGCTGCAGCAGCCTCCCCTCTGTTGAGCTACTGGATTTGGCAAGCCTAACCAATGACCATGAATTAAACTTGCAGAATCAAAATATTCAAGAGTTAGAAAATGTAAGATTGTATGAACTTAAGTGTTCCTTTTACTCAGTGTTTACTTATATCACATAACAACTTCCTCTAGACCTTTATGTTATGCAGTAGAGCACTAGTTTTTCAGAACACCTTTCATTCTTCTCATTCAATACATAGATCCAGCTCAGAAAATGCAAAAAATTTAGTTTCTTCAAGGATTGTTCTGTTAACACAGTCCTTAACAAATACCAATGAATCTGTCTAGTAGCCTTGCCAGATTAGGAAGTTCAAGTCTATATCCCCAAACCATGATGCCCTTCAGACTTGTTATACAAACACAAAAGCTGTCACTCATAACTACATTTATTAAACTTTAAAGACACTTTTTATTTTTCACAAGTGCAGAAGAACTCGGAGATGCTGGAACCTAAAGTACTTATTTTCAACTGATGAATTCAGTATATGCCACCCCGCACATTACCCTTATCTGCAGAGTCTCTGTCACAACTTAGCAAGGAGACACAGGTGACCTGGGTCACTAATACAGAAGTAATGCAAATGACTGAGACTGCTTCTTCAATGTGAAGAAGGAAAAAGCTGAACACAGAAACTTCTACCTTCCACAAAGGTAATTAACTGGAGACCAGCCTCATACATGAGCTATTAATACATTGGTATTACCCACAGGCTAGAAAGCGAGGCAAAAATGTCAGTAGCAAATTTGCTAAAGCATTCAATTAATTTTAGGGACCCAAACTGTAGCAAGCATGTCATATATTACTAGCACCCCAGAATTCCCAGCAGCCCTCCAGGCTATTCGGGCTGTTGGCACTGGTGTCCCTCACTTCAAAAAAACAGTCCTTACCTGGCTACTATAGAGCACAAACTAGCCAACTCTAAACATATCGTTTTAAATGATGTGCACGCAGATTTTATGCCAGAAGTCAGGACAGCTCTCATCTCCCCAAGTCAGCACCTGGTTCCCTCACAGCTAAACACCTGTAGGAGCGAAGGAACAGCCCTGCAACATCAGACCTGTGATTTACCTCGCATCTAACCTCTCTGATGCTGGCTTGTACTAGACACCTAAACTGAGTTGGTTTTGTCTTTCGCTTCATTTTACTAAGGCACACCACAGTCCTACCCAAGCCTCTCATGTCCTGGATCTTTTATTCACTGCCACCTCCCTCCTACCAACTGCTCCGTACCCTGGCCTCTGCGTTTCTTCTCATTAGCGACCACCGTTTACCCTAACCTTTTCTTCGACTGGCTAGCTCTGGGGCTCCTGCTGCCAAAATCCACACAACTATTTTCATTGTCTACAAAGATTACGAGCAGAATTTTCAAAATAACATAGGCCAATGCTAAACATTTTTACAAATCCTGAAGTTATACAAAAAAAGTGTTGAAATATGTGATTCTAGATTATGTGTATTTGTCATCATCTGAATTCTGCAGCCTAAGTCTAAGTCCCAGGGTTATGCAGCATCATTACATAAAAATCATACTTAAAATCCCTATCCATTGAACAATGGAGGTTCCAAGGAATAAAGACGAATTTTTGATAAAACATCACGCTGAAACTAAGGAGACGGAGACATGCAGATCTCAATTAGTGTGACTTTGGGTAAATGGCTTAAAGAAGAAACAAGACATAGAGAAATTATCTGAGTTATGTTAGATAAAATATCGACCAATGTGACCACAGTGGGCTGTTCTGGCCACTGAAATATTAATATTAATTAACAGTAAATACTTAAATAGCATTTTCCATGCCACACATTCCTTACATTGTATGGTGACTGCAGTGGACTAATCTGACATGATAAAGAGCTGTAAGATCTCATCCTCCTGTTGCCCAGGACCATGTGCTGTTACTTACACATGGTAGAATTCCACACCCACTTTGCACAGGTGAAAGCTAAAGTTGCTAAGGAACCAAGAGATAAAGGCCATATTTAGTCTGTTCTAGACATCCACAGGTTTGCTCTGCCTGAACACCAGCCAAACTTAAGGCCAGGTCATGGAGCCTGTTGGTATGGTACATGTGATTTAAAATAGTTTTCACAATGCTGCTACCAAAACACTATCACTATATCACCTTGAGGATGTCCTTGAGGGGAGAAAGGAGGATGTGTCTTCAGAGGACTTCAGAACAGGTTGAAGGTCAGGATGCAAATGGCTCTGGGATTACTGAGACAGTGGCCTCCTTCCCCTCTCTTGTGTTACTTCTGCTCCTCACTCTGCTCGGGATACATGGACACAGCACAGGCTCTTAAGTAACACAATGCGAGGAGACAGAATACTTCCACCAGCAAGGCTGAAGGAGAGCACATGGGGTCTGCTTCTAGACCCCTTCTTGCCCTGCTTCTTAGAAGAAACCATTATATAGGTGTGGTGGGTTGACCTTCACTGGACACGAGGTGCCCACCAAAGCTGCTCTTACTCCCCCTCCTCAGCTGGACAGGGGAGAGAAAACGTAACAGAAAGGCTCATGGGTCAAGATAAGGACAGGAAGATCACTCAGCAATTACTGTCATGGGCAAAACAGATTTGACTTGGGGAAATTAATTTAATTTATTGCCAATTAGAAATCAGAGTGGGGTAACGGGAAATAAAAACTAAAATACCTCCTCTCCACCCTTCCCTTTTTCCCAGGCTCAACTTCACTCCCGATTTTCCTACCCCCTAGTGGCACAGGGGGACAGTGGAATGGGGGCTGCAGTCAGTTCATCACACGTTGTCTCTGCCACTCCTTCCTCCCCAGGGGGAGGACTTCTCACACTCTTCCCCTGCTCCAGGATGGGGACTCTCCCACCAGAGACAGTTCTCCACGAAATTCTCCAACGTGAGTCCTTCCCCCAGGCTGTAGTTCTTCACAAACTTCTCCAGCATGGTTTGCTTCCACGGGGCGCAGTCCAGGAACAGATAGGTCCTGTATGGTTCCCCCCATGGGGCCACAGGTCCTGCCACAAGCCTGCTCCAGCATGGGCTGGTCACAGCCTCCTTCAGGCATCCACCTGCTTGGGCGTGGTGTCCACCACGGGCTGCAGGTTGATATCTGCTCCACCATTAACCTCCATGGGCTGCAGGAGGGTAGCCTGCCTCAGCGTGGTCTTCACCACAGGCTGCAGGGGAATCTCTGCTCCAGCACCTGGACCACCTCTTCTCCCTCCTTCTTCACTGACCTTGGTGTCTGCAGAGATGTTTCTCTCGCATATTCTCACTCCTCTCTCTGGCTGCAGTTGCACATTTTTTTTCCCTTCTGAAATAAGTTATCCCAGAGGCGCCACCACCGTCACTGGCTGGCTCAGCCTTGGCAAGTGGTGGGGCCGTCTTGCCGGCTGGCATTGGCTCTATCAGACATAGGAGAAGCTTCTAGCAACTTCTCACAGAAGCCACCCCTGTAGCTCCCCCAAGTACCAAAACCTTGCCACACAAACCCAATGTAACAGGCCATCTTTACAAAGTGCCAAACCCAACAACGCATCTCTCAGCTCTGTTTATTAACTACACTGTGGTTTAGGACTCATGGAGAGGCTGTGGAAGTGAATCTGCTACATGAAACTCTGGTTTTGCTGTTGAGATATATATATATACAACTGCATTGGAGTGACTTCACTGACCAGTACTCCTAGGACAGTCTTCGACATGCTATTTTCACCCAAAAATTCTCTGCAAGTCTTGAGTCTTGCTCAAGTCTTCAGCCCATCCATTTCTAGTTACAGCCCTGGGAACTTTCCTATTCCTAGAGCTTTGCAGAAAAGACACAAGCAAAAATCTGATTTGAGACAGAGGTTGTGATTCTGACCCCAACCTGACATTGAGGCATCCATTTAAAATGCACATGTCTCAAAGTAATGTATTTCCCTTTCCTACATGCACTACACTACTACCCACAAGAAGGAATTACTGGTCTGCAACTTCACAAATAGCTTTTCAGCAAATCTTGGCTACACATTCCTTTATTATCTGAAATTATTTGAAGAAAGGGTCTCATGCATTATTATGCTTAAAATGTCCCTCACGATCTGAAAGTATTATTGTAAAAGTTTATTTAATGTTGCCTATGTCCTTGAGCAATAACATTGTTATAACTTTGCAAAGAGGTGCATTTAACTATCATTCCCCTACCTTGAGATTCTGCTTAACGAGGCCTATCTTAAACGGGCTCAACTCCCAGGGCTTTTTGCCAGTCCTCTCTGCAGCCCGAGTCTTTATCTGCAGCTGCCAAAAGGTTGATTTAATCAGGCATAATAATTCTCCTGCCTTTAATAACAAAGACTTGTACATAACACTCCATTTACATGGACATCTATTTTTAAGGCTTTTTTAAGATACTCATTTTTAATACACCAAAGACCCTTCTGACAGTGAGGATGACACAAACCTGGCTGTGACACAAGGTACAGAGTGGATCTCCTAGCAGCCTGGATTTTTGTTCCCTATCTTCCCCATCCCTTCCACAGTCGGGCACAGGTGTGTTCAAAGGGCTAAATACTAATCGTGTCCAGGCTTGCATTAAACTCTTCTGATGGCTTTGGTGGAATGAAGGGCAACCACAGAGAGAGGCTCCTGGACACTATGCACACACCCAGAGATAAAAGTCTTTGAGAACAGCCAAGTTTTAAAGCCATGTTCCTCCCTCTCCATGAATGACTAAACATGCCACACTTCAAAGGGGATAAAGAGGAAGTAACTTTGACCATCTGAAATCTGAGTTCTTGCTTTCATTTCCCCTTGTCCACAATTTTTTCCAGCGACAATATAATTCCTATACCAAAGCTCTTTTTCTGAATATGATGCTAAATGGCTTTCTCCTGTCAATAAAGGATGCTGAAAATACTCTCTCTGGTCATGAAATAATAGATGCTATCCACAAAAAGTGCCCATTAACAGCTTACTTGATCTTCTTCCTCCATTCCACTATATGCCTGATAAGAGTTGACAGTACATAACTTGAAAAAAGGAATACCAGTTACCCAGATCTATGACCCTCTCAAAGTCCAGTGACACTCTTTTCCCTTTCCCTCCTCTTCCTCCTCACTGCTAAAGATCAGAGATACTTTGGAAGAGTGTGTGGTCTGCCTCTGTTGCTTTTCCCTGCCCTAATCGGTACTGGCTCCCATTGCTTGCAGCATGGAAACATGGGAACTCCTCAGACTAAAATGCCTGGGGTTTTGCATCTTTCTGTCAGGGTGCAACTTGCTGCTTCTTCTCCACTTCTGCCATTACCATTCTTGGAAGTAGCGGGAGATGCTCTGCACATAGTGAGCAGATACACTAAGCGTGCGTCCATGATGAGACAGAAGGAGCAATCACTGCCACTCTATCTCCTTCCTGCTCACTCGGAGGTATTTTTTTCTGCCTTACCAAGGAACCCTTCTGATTTCATTGATGAGACAGTAAAAGAGCCAGGTCCTAATAATCAATGATCGGCCATCCAGCAGGCAGTCCTGGAGATGCATCTCTTTGCTCATCTGGAACGAACTGATCATGGAAATGTGCTGATGCAAAATAAGTGGTGTGTGAGTCAAGCGTCCAATGCAACGCATCTACAGCTTAGAAAATGGTTTGGACGTCTTCCTCATCTGTGTTATCACATCTGATAACGTTCAAACTAATGTCTAGGGGAGAGCGCCCTTGGAGCTCCGGAGCAGAAAAGTCCTCTGAAAATCCTAAAAATCTGTGAGATCCAAGTGATAGCCAAAGCACAATTCTGTTCACTGTCACCCCTCCCAGCGTGGGGCCGTACAGTTCACCACGTTTTATTACGAGGCTCAGCCATGTCTACAAGCACAGAGGGCATCGTTTCGCCAAGATCCCTGGTTCACTACGTTGATCACCCGCGTACCGATCTCCTTCCTCCCCGCCCCGGTCCATAGCCCCCGAAATCGGTCTCTCCCGGCACTTTCTTTCTGTTATTCGCCACCGATGCCTGCGGCGCTCGGGAAGGGAACGTGTTAAGCGCTTTGCTTTCAAGTGCCACCCGCAGGGAAGGGGAAACCTGCCGGCGCGCCCCCCCCCGCTCCCCCCGGCCCTCCAGCGGCGCGACGGGGCGGACCGGCCCCGCTCTGCACCAGCTGCGCCCCGGCGGGGGCTCCGCTCACGGCGGGAGGCAGCCGCGCCGGGGGGGTACCCGTGGCCCGCCGGCCTCGGGGGGTGGGGAGGGGACGGGAGAGGGGGGAAGCCCCGCCTCCCCACAGCCCTCCGCCGCTCCTGCCGCCACAGGCCCCTCCTCCGCCGCCCGCCCCGCCCGCCG